>JAGVVM010003175.1:0-38582 GCA_019149425.1 Psidium friedrichsthalianum
TCTACTTCTTTGTCTGGATATTTTCTGTGTTTCTCTGGAAAATCATACCTTTAGCTTCTGTCTTACCCGTTGTGGAAGAATGCATTTTCAATTCCGTTGCAGTTCTTGTGCTAAATTAAGTTTGGTCCGAGCTCTTTGAGCTAGCAAACAACTCAAATTATGTTGATAGTAGCTTTTTGTCTTGTTCTTCCGGCAGAAACTGTCATATTCTAACTCTCCTCTCTCTCTCTCTGACTTTTGCTCTGCTTGCTATGCTCTGTTTTCAGCAAGAAAAATTTCTTCTGAGATGATATGCATGTTACATCCTTAAGAAGCCTATGTTTCGAGGAACATGCCCTTGACATTCCGGAATTCACTGTACGTGCATCGGACAACTGTGGGAATGCACTCATTCTCGACTAGCTGAAGAATAAGTAGCATGAACAAGTTTTCCCCCCATCTGATCCTGATATAGCGTCTACCCTCATACTAATCCCATGATTACAACCAGCCCATCCTACGATTCTGGCCCACTACGCAATTTGCTCTACCTCCCACCTTTGCTCCGGCGCCGATTTTGCTCGCCTTTTCACTCTAGGTCGCAACCCTCTCGTTCCCAAAGTGGGGGAAGAACGAATTTAGCATAGGGCAGTCGTAGTTCAGCTCCCCCGGCTTCGCATATTTTTGCCTTAACCAGAAACAGAGAATTTCTTAGATCAGTACCAGATGTATAAGGACTTTTAAGAATCGATGATTCCAACAGTCTGGTTCTCATTACCATTCTTGATCAACCAACATGTCGTCTGTCAATCCAAATTCCCTCAGCTCTTCCTCGTGTGATGCACTAGCAAGCTATATCTGCACCGTTGTCGGGGATCGTTTTAGTTTTGATAGCTTATACGTAGCCCCAGTGAAGCACAGAAGCAAGAAATACTCTGTTTCAGGACCTGTCGAGAAGAGTTACCTTCCACCATACCCTCTTTCCATCACCATCATTTGACCGTTGCCCAGATTATTGAGGCCCTCGAATTGTTCCGAGGTCCACTTGTACCACCTCATCAGGAAGACCCGCAGTGTGAGTCCATGCGACACGATCACCAGGTTCATGTTCTCATTCCGCTCCCCCGGTGGTTGGAACCGCCCGATGTCGATATCGGCCCTTAGAGTTTCTCTAAATCCTGTTTTCACACCGGTAAACGTTACCTCAATATTCATTTTTGCTGTTCCCATGAAATCCAAATGCGGAGTGAAATTGATGGGGGTGCAAAAAGAGAAGAACCATACCAGTAATTCTATCATAAACATCTGCTGCAGATTCTCCATCAGGGAATCTGTAGAAGAAACGACCATACATTATTCTGATTTGTTTCTCAACTCTCATCTTCTCTCTATCCTGGAAATTCCCTTCGAACGAAAAAGAAAACAAATTCAAGAAAATCAATTGAAACTGAAGTTGGTTTTGAATAGCTATTGTCTGGCAACAAACAAGAGGAACTCGAGATCTGCTTACCGAAATCCTGTTCTCTTAGGCGAGTCTCTTCTCTCATGCCGGCAATCCTTGACCTCTCAAAAGCCCTGCCCAAACACCTCAGCGTCTCCAGGGTTCTTCTGTAAGGCGACACATAGAAGTAGACCTTCCAATCATCCGCTCCATCTTTCTCTATCATCTCTCTGATCTTCCAACCAGTTGCCTCCGCTTCGGCCATCCCCTTGTCGGTGAGGTTGATCTTAGGATCGGGGACCCTCGTGTACACGCTCTCATCCACATTACCTGCCGGCGTTGTGTGTAACTCGATCATTACAAACTCGAGATGCAAAATTACAATTCATCAGCAGGGGTTTGCCTTTTATCTTCCTAACTGTCTTAGTGCCGCAATTAGGAGCAATCGGTTTTTACCCTCGGGTCGTGCACTGAAGATTTTGTACTTCAGAGCTAGACACTTCATTGAAATCCAACTCTCATGCTTTGTCCCTCAAACATCCTAAAAATGTAAGTGCGGTCTCCATAATCTTAGCAATACCCTCATAGTTATTTTCGTTAAAGCATAAAAAGAGAGAATAATCCGAATCACGCCCTCTGTTCTTGTCAAATTAATAGACACATCTCACTATTTTATACTGCAGATGCAGTCCACACCTCTACCAAATACGAGTGCAGGCTTTGCAAACGTAAGGACAACAGGCTTATTATCAGATAAACCGCCGAGCTGTTTAGCCAAATCCAAGCTATTTTTACCTTCGCTCTGGCCGTGCCGAACCAGATGATGCGGCGAGGCCGGGGGGGCGCTGAGGCGACGTGGCAGATCAGAGGGTCCTTCTCCGGGAAAGTGGCCTTCCCATTGGCACTGCCATTGCCGTTGCTGTATATTTCGATCCCCTGAGCGCTACAACAACGGATGGTGTCGACGCGGCGGGGGAATCTGCGGGAAGGAAGGAAAGAAGAGGCCGGCGAGATCATCAGGTGGAGCGTGGCCATGTCTCTCCGCGCGAGTTTGAATGAAGATATGATGATGATGATGATGAAAAACAATCTATTGGGGCAACGAATTGGGAAGTGGACACGTGATCCTTGTGGGAACAAGGACAAGAGATTGCAGGGTGGGTGGTTGGAGCTCGTGCCTATTTTGCATATGAAGACTCTGTTGTTGCACCTTCTAGTCCTAGGAATCTCGTCTCAAGTGGATCAATTTTCGTGGACGTGAACGAACTTGGTCACGACCCTCTCTGAGATAAGACAGAGAAAGAGAGAGAGACTTACATTGCCTTCACAACCTCCAAGCTAGGCTAACTTCTTTTTGACCAGTCCAGTTCTAATAGGACAAAGGTCGATTCCGTCGCCAGCTGCGGGGGCGAGGACAAGCAGGCATCGAGACCTTTGCGGCCGATATCTTCCCGCGTCGTGAACGGCTGGCCATTTTCCAATGGTTTTCTTCCTACTTTGAGTCCTTTTCCTCCTCCACTTTCGTAATGTCGTCGCGAGCCTTAGTGCTTTTATTTGCGAATCCCTTTGTATAATCCAATAAATATAAAAAAAATATATATTTTTTCCTTTTTTTTTTGGCCAAGGCTTGCTCCTTATGCTTTCGAATTATATCAGTATGTTGTTGGGGTGTGGTTCACACTCTCTTACAACAGGAAAGCACGTGGATCCCGTTACCGGTATATTTGGGCTTTTACGATTTAAGCCCTGAACCCGGAATGCTTTTATAATTAATTTTCATTAGTATTTTGGTTTGGCCTTATGAATAACTACTGATATATATATTATATATATATATATATATATATATATTATATACTATTTTTACTTTTAATTGAGTGATATAACGAGAGGTCAAGGGGCTAATTATAATAGAATCTTCCCTACTAGGGATGTAGCTCTACGTTTAAAGGTGAACTAGAATAAAATTCGTGTCTCAATTTTTCTGTTAGCTTTACATTTTTTCTGGATTTGATTGTGTACCAAATCCTAATTTATGTCACTCCTACGTTACTTATTCGTCAGACACTAAACCCTTGGTAAGGACGGATTTGACGATGAGGAATTTAGCGTATCGATTCGCTTTCTTCCTTCCATTCTTAGCAAAGGAAACTCTTTTTTTTTTTTTTATAGAGTGTCACAACAAATGAAGTATTTCCCAATCGAGGTGAAACTTGGTCTCTCATTCTAATCGATATTTTTTCTTATTAGGAATTTTCATTTGAAAAAAAAATCCATTTCTCTCAATCTATAGTTTTTTTAATCGCACCTATAAGAAGTTTCAAAACGTGACTAAGTGGGCCTCGGTCTCGCACGGGTCTCATTAAGTTTAATCTAAACCGACGCGTATCGTGCAACGAGTCGAGTATAATAAAAAAAAAAAAACTGTATTTAGAAAATGGGTGACGGCCCATTTGATCTTTCTGTCCTTGGGGGTCCATTGTAGGTTAAATAAACACTTCCAAGGCACGTGTTAAGATTTTGCAACGTGAGCATTTGGGAATGTAACAAGGGGGCCTTTTGGGCCTCTCTCGGGTCGGGTCCACGGGGCATTCGAATCGAGGAACCCCGGATCCATCTCCTTGGAATGGGATCTTGCTGAATTTTCACATCGAGTAGGGAACTGCATGAACCTTTAAGGAGAGGGTTACGATTTGGTCATGGTGAGCAGATGTACGCACCGGATCGGTTTACCGGAACCAAAATCGGCCCACCCGAAAAACAGGTCCGAGAGCCGATTCCCATTCAAATCGGTTTGGGAATCGGTTCTAAATTTTGAGAACTGATTGCAATCGGGCGGTTCTCGATTCCAAATGCCTAGGAACTAGACCAATTTTGGAACCGATTCTTACCTATATAAAAAAAAAAAAGTCTGCTCACCTCACCTCCTTTATTTTGGTGGATTATAATTTATATTGTTCATATAGGGATTGTTGCTATTGGTGGATATTGAGTTTAATTATTCATCTTTTACTTTGAATAGTTTCACTGTTACTCATTATTTTGCTGAAAAAAATGAAATAAATAAAAGAAAAACAGGTTCTCGGATAGACCCTGAAACAAGACGGAAAAAATTGGGTAGGTTCCAAAACAGGCTTCGGAACAAACAAGGTAAGTTCCAGGTTTCAAAAATTTGAAACCTGTTATAACAAGATCTGTTTTAGGATCTACGTCTGAAACCTACCGACCCAGCCCATGCTCACTCCTAATGGGAGGCATCCAGCTAATCGAACATGCTTTTGCCCAATTTTAAAAAAATTAGTTTTCCCGCGTTGCTTCCATGCAAAGCTAGGTTAGTTCGGGCGTGGGGCAGATGACGACCGCCATCTCATAAATTTGCACGTTCATCCCCAACTAAAAGCAATCCGTACAAAAAAACACTAAGAATCGATAGAACTCAGCGGATCCGACTTTAAGAATGAAAACAATGATTGAAAATGGGGCTACCTAATAAGCTTTTATATAGGATCACATGTCCCATTTTTCGTAGTTGTATCCAAGTTGGGGAAGTTGTGACTTGGGACCGGTCCGGTGCGTTTCTTCACCTCCTACAGCTGTCGTCCTGCACGTGCGGACCGGGCCAATATTTTTCCATTTTAGTCAATCGGGTCTATCGAATATTAATCCATATCTTATGTCTAGCCTAGGAGTGAGCATGATTTTAATATAAAATCAAGATTGGAAATTGAGAACCGATTTCGATTAGTAGATTCCGGTTCATGTTGAATCGGGAATAAGTGACAAAGTATGTGTATTCAATGTATGGACGATAGGTTTCGAAGCGGACAGGGTTAAAAGAGTTCTCCAAATCCTTTGATTAGTCCGACCCCGGTGCGGCGGGTTCGAACGTTTGAACGAGGCTCGCATCAAATGTCCCCGACCATTGCACGCCAACCGAAAGCCACCCGTCTTCTCCCGACACCATTATTTCCTTCATGTTGCCGACACTTTCCTTCCCTGCACACAATGCGCAGAGGGACGGTCAATAATATCGAAGGGCAGGTCGATGGGGTCCAAACCCCTCCCAGCTACAAACTAATACAAGGGACTACCATCGCCCCATGCGAGCGACACGCGCCACATGATTTGGGTTCCACCGCCGTACTGGCCGAAACAAGGCTTCAATTTCGCCGCGCGGGGACTCCACCTCATCGAGAATTTTACGGCTCGCGTGTCGGCCGGACCGCCTGGGGTTCGGTTGACACGTGGAGGAACCGACAGCCGCATCCAGCGGTCAATGCATGGTGAGTGGTGACGAATGGGGAACGTTGCCGGGGGGGACGGGCCCCCCACCCCGGTTGGAATCGAATTCGATGACCGCCAGTCCCACCACAAGTGTCGGGAGACGTCGACATCGGAAAAAGCACGCCCCCTCTCGAGCAAAGAGCGGAAGGGTGATTGAATTAATATAATATTAATAAAAAATTCCAAATTTATATTTAGATATAATTTATCATTGATATTAGGGACGAGTGAAAAAAAATCACGATCTACCTAAATTGGACCGGACCCATACCCAATCAGTTGATTTTGAATGAAATCGACGGGTACCAATCCAACTTCTCGATTCTAATTTTGCGACCGATACGTACCGATTCGGTTCGCAATTTCGGGTGAGATCCATCTAATCGACTCAACTGAACCAGTCCCTTTTTATAATACAAATGTATATTCTTTTAATTAAAGACATATTCCTCAAAGGCCCAAGTCCAAACATATCCGTAAAAAAAAAAGAAAACAGTTCAAACCCAAATTATTTTCATGTGTAATATGTGTGTGATATACTATAGATGTATTTGAAAACTTACATTAATTAGTGATCAACTGCTATTACATTCTCCATAATACTGCGACTCCATTGTTGATAATAATATTGCCACCTGCAAAGACATTGTTCTTAAAATTTTCATGTGATAAAAATATTGACGCAAACGTGAGGAATGCACTACCAAAGTCCCAAATTGAGCCCTCATTCTTTAATCGCTAGGGATTGGTTTCATTTTATTTTTAATTAATATTAGTGCTCGATAGGCGTATCGAGATCCAACCGAGAACTGAACTAGATTGGACAAGTGGTTCGATTCTTGAGTAAAATCTATAGAACAAGCGAGTGGTTCTTAGTTCGTATTGTGCGAAACTGATCTTTTGCGCGATTATCAATTTTAAGGTAAAAACCACCCATTTTGCAATCGATCATCCTTAATTGATATACCAATTTAAAATTTTTGTGATATTAATCAAATCAACAAAAATTAACGAGTGAACTTATATCACGATTGTATCAATTTTTTTTAAAAAATTATGATCAAACAATTAATTCGAAATAAATTTATTTATAACAATATATACTAATTAAAATTTTTCTTGATATTAATCCATAAAATAAATGTCACATCGATTTGCCCTAGAAGCTAAAAACATAGCCAAGATTGGATAACAAAACAAAACTTGAAAAAGTTGAGGGCCCGATTGAAAAGACGCCCCCCCCTCCCCCATGATTAATAATAGTCTTCAACCCTCCCGAATCTTTATGGTGCCACAAACCATGGATGGCCACGTTCGTGCCATGTTTCTGCTCAACAACAGGGCACAACGGTACACTTTCCCAATGTGTAATCTACGGCTTTTGTACATGGACACAACTTCTCCCTAATTGACAAATCATGCCCGCTTGGAGTTGGAGGGACTTCCTTACAAAATTGGCAAAACTCGATGAACAATGGAAGAGGGATTTTAATTAAACAATTAGGAGACTCGAAATAGAACTTGGAGAGGCTAACCACTAAACCAACTTCCTAAAGAAACCCTAGCTTTCACTGATCTCGCCTTCCTGCACGCGCCGACGTCCACCACCATGCTCCCTTTCCTCTTCGAGCTCACGACGCGGCAACAGTTCCTCCTCGCGACTGGAACGGACGGACGAAGAGCGAGCAGAGTTAACGGGTTACCGATTGGACGGTGAAAAGTTCCGTAAATGAAGACACATTAAGCGGTAGAACGGGAGTACTAAGTAAGTTTTGCTTACTCTGTCCCACAAGTTGGGGTCGGGCTTCTTGCGGACCACCACGTAGTCCAAGGCCCCGGATTCGCCATCTTCCACTTGCAATTAGGGTTGGCCACCCGGTGCCGGAGGTACTCGCTCACCGTCCGGTTCGTCGGCGAGTCGAGCCTCGCGTTCGACAGGTAGAACACAAAGGGCTTCTGGCACGCATTCCGGCTGACCGGCCGGGTGTTGAACGCGTACGCCGTATAGTCCGCTTTCCGATACCAGTTCAGGAGGTCCTCGAGGCATCTCGATCTCTCGGGGCGAGAAGACGCCGCGGAAGATCTGGACCGCAAAGCCCCACGACACCGACACGGTCCAGCTCCTCGCCGTGTCGTAGCAGATGGACTGCTGCATCAGGCCAGCCGAGTCGAGCTTCATCGGCACCGCGAGCCGCTGGAGGGCCTGAACCCGGGTGACGTTCGGGAAGATGGGCTCCACCACGTCGAGATGGTGGAGAGAAACGAAGGGTGCGACCGGGTGGGCGGCGAGGAGCCCGAACAGGTTGCCATACACATCGTACTGATAGCCACAAGATACACCAAAACAAAGGAAAAAAATCGCTATCAAGATCAACTTATGAAATCACATTAGAAAGTTGATAATGTGCCGAAACAATAATTAATACCGATTAGGAGAATCTACCAATCATTCACATGCGCAAAAGAACAAGAAAAGGAAAAAAACAACGGTCGTAAGACGGAAACACATCTTCCGTTCAATTCCAACTCCGAGAGTGTTGACTAGATGTTGACTGCTTCGTGAGATATACATATATAAAATAATGGAGCGTGCCCCTCACGGAGCCTCGATGCGCGTGCGGGCGAATACGCGGGCTGGGAGCAAACCGGGTCCTGTCCCACCGACACGTGGGGCCCAGCCCGAGGCACCAGGAACCTAGGCACGGACAACTTTTGAGCTACCCACCCCGCGGGAAAGGTCTCGGAAGTCAGAAACCTTTGCACTCCGTAGTCGGTACTGAACTCTTAACCTAACAAAATTGTCGGCCATTGCTCGATGGTCGACAATCTCCAAAACTTGAGTTGATACTCCGGATTCAATGACCATCCTAGTCAAAATTTCATGTGAATTCGATTCACTTCTTACCTTATTTACGAGACGGGTTCGATATTCTTCGATGAGCCAAACTCTATCTATTTGACCGCTGTATCCATGGAGATTGATCGGGCGGTCGGCTGGGCGAACAATAGCACAGGCCCGATCATCCAAACTTCTCAGATCCCAAATTACCCTGACCTAATCCCTCGGCGACCCGGCACCAGTGGCCCCCTGATGAGAAGGAATCTCGCCTTCAATCACTGAGTTAGCAAAAACCGGCAGGTATCTTTTTAATTAGAAGGACAATAAAAATGTTAAATCTCCAACTAACCCAGATTAGATTGGCATTTGATTTCACTAGGGCAAAAGACCCCCCCTTAAACACGTTTCCAAAACAATCATTGCCATTAAAGGATGGGTGAACCCACCGGGTCAAAAGCCCCATCGACCGAAACCGCACGAAAGAAAGGGTCCAGCAACCAGGTAAAAACCCACCAAACCGCACTTAACCTTAATGCAACAAATGCGTCGATATAAGACCACGTCACGGTCTGAAATTGCGGAGAGTGAGTGCGATCCCCTAGACAATAGGTGTTTAGCTTTGATGACCCGTAATAATGATCCGATTACTGTAATTAACTTTAGTTATTTATTAGGATTACGGTAGATTAATCAATCTTAGCATGGTGATACCGTAAGACTCACATTAAAGTAAGTGGGTCGCTAATCTACAGTAATTAAAACTAAGAAGCAAGTTGGGAATTGACGTTAAAGAAGGAAACGCACCTGGTGAAACCCTAGCTCCTTGGTGAGGGGGACGCCGAGCTCGCCATGCACGCCTGGATCCGGTCGTCGGAGCCATAGAGACCCGGTACCGCTGAATGCACCGGTCCTGCAACCGCTCCAGGGCCACCGCGAGTGGGTAGCTGATCGCGAACCCGCCACCGCCGTACGCCATCCCATACGAGAAGTATATGTTCTGCAGGTGGCTCTCCGACAGGCTCCCGATGTAGTAGTACTGCCGGTGGTCGTACTTCCGGAGCACCCGGAGCAGGTTCTCGGCGACGAACACCGTGTCGTCGTCGCCCATCACGAACCACCGCACGTCCTTCAGGCCCAGGCGGAGCGTCTCCGAGACGATCGCGAGATCCGCAGCGCCGACCGGTGGCCCTGCCGGTTCGTGTACTTGAAGTGGGAGGTGTTGCCGGAGATCCTCATGGGGGGAGACCCTCACCGGAGCGCGTCGCCCACAGCCTGTCCAGCCACACTATGCCTCTCATCTCCTCCGGCTTGAACCTGCAAAAAAATAAAAAATAAATAATCCGCGTCGGAGATGAGTGAGAGTGAGTGTGAAGATGGGCAAGAGCCGAATCGAGGAAAATTTCTACAAGAATGAGATTAACAAGAGCCCGATTGAGACTAACAGCAAAAGGAGAGCTAAATTTGGAAAATGTAGGTGGATGAGAAGGGATATTCGTGTTCAAATTGGAATAACCAATCTGGGTTCTTCCGGTGCTGATTCTGCGACATTTTCCGTGCACATTCTACGGTTTCCGCCAGCTAAAAGTTTTTCCGGGAAAATAATCAGCTGATCTCGAGACGTTTTCGTCTGAGGGTGGAAACCCACACGGACTGATCAATCAAAAGCAACGACGAGCTCGAAATTTCTGCCAAAAGATCTCTGGGCGATTTGTAGTTACCACAGCTTGATGTAGTTCTTCCTCTGTTCCCAGAGCTTGGCCGAGCGGCGGCGATCCGAACACGATGTGCGGGAGCTCCGTACTATGCTCCGATTCGGCGAGGGCCGTGCCGTTGAGGGCCGACCGCGAGGAGGATAGGGATGAGTTGGTGGCGGCGGCGGCCGAGGAGGAGGAGGGATCTTCGGTGGAGGAGGAGGTGAGGCGGCGAGAGGTGGAGAAGGGCTCGTTGTCGGCGCAGGCGTGGGAGGAGGAGACGAGCTTGAGGGTGTAGACGACGTAGGTGACCGACACGAAGAGGATGAGCCACACCATAAGCTTCGGCAGCGCCCGAGCTTGCGAGCCGCCGATGCCGGGCACGGCGGTCGGCGTCCCGGGCGGCGGCACTCTCATCTGTTCCCAGAAGGCCATTCTCCCTGAATCTTTCTGGGTCGCCTTCATTTTCGCCAGAAAATAGAAGAAGAAGAAGAACCTGCACCCAAATATATCAATGTCCTCGCCGGGCATTCAGAATCGGGAGTTTTGCATTGTCCTGGGGACGGGAGATTTCGGGGGTTTCTTCATCGGAATCGGGCGAGATTCGCGCCGGTGGCTTCAGAATCGATTCACGGAATTGAAAAGAAAAAAATGGAGGAAGAGACATACGAAGAGATAAAATGAGTAAACGAAAGAAAAATGAAGGATTCCAGTGACGACAGTGACGACGACGAAGAAGAGTTGCAGAGAGAGAGAGGGGGGGGATAAAAGAGACGGGTTGGAGAGAGATGCGTATATGCCAGCTTTTATGCAGATAAATAGTGTTTGTTGATAATATAAATAAAAGGAAATTCGAATACAAATTCGATAAGATATGCTTCAATTAGAGATTAACGAAGGCAAGTTATTTATTTTTCCAAGCAAATCTGTCACTGGATCTGAACAATAATATCACTTGCTTCCGTCTGTTTCTCGGAAAAAATAGATAATTTTAAAAAATTTATTGTGAAAATAATTATCTGTACCGCTTGAAATGCTGTGTTGTCGATAATAATTTAGGACTTTACTAGCATAACAGCCTTAAAAAAGTGGATCCTACAATAAATTTTAATTGATTGCGATTTATTTTTTGTGATACAAAATATACCATTAGCATAACAGTTCCTAATAATTTATTGGGAAAAAGCCACCAAAAATACTAAACTATTACCCGTTGTGACACGTTTATTCTAACCTTTTTTTGTGTCATAAAAATCTTGAGTTTTTATCCACGCGATACATTTACCCTAGAACTTGTACTAGTATGACACATTTATCCTAATTTTTTGTGACATTAAAAATTCTAAAGTTATATCCGTGTGATAAATTTATCTCAAAATTTAGGGCAAATGTATTGCATGCCTATAATTTTGGATTTTTTGTGTCACAAAAGATAATTTGGGATAAATGTGTCAAATGGGTGTAAGTTTGGAACTTTTGTTATAATAAAAAAAAATGTTTGGGATAAATTTGTTAAGCGAGTACAAGTTTGAGATTTTTGATGTCACAAGAAAAAATTTAAGATAAATGTGTCACAGTATGTCATAGATAATATATGATTTTTGGTGGTGTTTTTCCTAATTTATATTAATTATTTTCGTAAATAATGAAAGTATTTTTGTTTTTATATTTTTAGTCATATGAGAGATTTTTTTTTGGGCAAATTTTTATTTAAATTGCTTATTTTTCAATATAAATTACTTTAAATCGAACTCAATATTTCTTTTATTTATGTAAAATCAATATAAATTGTGTCGTTGCGAGTGTGTTTATTTTTGGGGATTTTTTTTTTTCTTTCCAGCTGTGAGCGGAGGCGCGTGGAACTTCAAGGGCGGTGCTGGACCTGCTGGTACTGGGGCGGGCGTGAGCGAGCGGCTTCGGATGTACACGTGGAGGACGGCCGTGATGAGCGATGATCGCAGTGGACCCCACACGCACGCACTGAGACGAGGCTGAACCTGTGGAGGTCAGCAGGAGTAGCGTCATCCAAAAGCCATCGACGAGGTCCGTCGCAAGATCCCCGTCTGATCAACGGCCACGATCGCCGACGATCAAATGGATCTTTGGATCCGGATCTACGCTCGTATATCTCCGGCGTGAAATTCCCTCTTTCGAAATTAGCTTCTGATCGTCAACAGGCATGCTGGACAGGGATCGGAAGGGAGGGGACAGGGTTCGGCTCCACGAGCAAAAGTCAGAAAAAAAAGAATTAGAAATATGATAAATAAAATAATAATAATAATAATAATAGCTTTCGATATTCCACGATTTTCGTTTGGATGGAGTTTATGGCTAACATCCCTCGTGGTTTCGATAATCTGTTTTCGAAACATTAACTCAGCCCGGTGACTTACCTTTCGCCACCAATTCATTGCCATCCCAAGAGGTCTATAACCACCTTGCCGCCTTCCGCCACCACCAATCCATGGAGCCTCATCGATTCGGAACTCAGATTCGATGGGCATGGCCTCAAATCCAAGGCTGCCGAGCATAGACCTAAGGTCGCGACGGTTGCGACCTCGTATCTAAGCCGCCATGACTCTGAATTAATTAATTCAAACCAATGAAAGATTAGCCAGAGAGCTTTGTCGATTCATAAATTTGAAGGGATAAATAATTCAAATACGATTGGTGTTTCCTATCGATTCAATTTGCAAAGGAGCTGAGTAGACAAATCCAACACACGATGGGTCTTTGGTAGATATTTCGAAAAAGTCTGAAGACTACATCGATTGAGTGGTTCTTTTCGAAAGATGGCTAGAAAGATCAACCGTACCTACATCTCCCGTAAGAGATTTTGTGATGCTTATTGTCTATCGAGCCATTTCTAATGCCGAAAAAGTACCCTCGATCCTTGTTTGATGAAATCGATGTCCGCGTAAAATAGTCAATGAGCGAAATTTCTATGCTTTCAAAACTAAGTTCATTTTTCTATATCTGTCTATACTGATAAACTTACTCAAGTTATTTAGTATACTATACTCGATTTGAAGAACGAAAGCAGCTCTTCCTCCTAATTGGCTGTCTAGGCTACCTAGCCTAGCGGTTCTTTTCGACAAAAAAAAAAAAAACTCGGTTCCGAGACCGAAATCATTAGCTAGAGAGGAAAGAAGGTTATCTTGTTCCATGCATTCTAATTGAAGCAAATTCACTAGAGGTCTCGCCAAAATCGTTACCATATAAATGGGCATTGCACTATGGCATTGTTTCATCAAATATTAGCAAAAGCGGGAGTAATGTGTGTGGTCCACATCTAAGAAAAGGGCGAATCGTATCCACTATGAAGTTCCATAAATTACGAACCGAAAATTATCAAATCACCTCTAAATCTATTGCGCATTTGTCAATTCAGTTGCAGATTTTTTAATTCTGTTAATTTGTTCACACGATTTTTTTTTTTGGATCAGAAAAAGCTTTTCATTCATTAAACAATAGAGTTCGAGTACATATAAGCAGAATCTAAACACAGTAAGGCTTAAAGGGTTTCGCGTGAAACTTCAATGTAGTCCTCCTAGCTAGTTTTCAATAAAAATCTCGAACGCGACGGTCCAGTTGTCTCCTATCGTCTTATATAGCATATTGTCACGTCTGCTATTTTCACGTGAAAATTGGTTAGAATGGCTATATTGAATTTCCGTTTAAATGTTCAGGGCTAAGTTGGTAAAATTAGAAAGTTTGTGTTTAAATTGGTATCCACGCAACACATTTGAGATTGATGGGACAATTTTTCCAATTGCAAACAATCGCACTCGCTATGACCGGCCATTATGCTTACCAACATTGACTACGAGGAATCGAGGACCGAAAAGACAGGACGTTTAAGAATCGCCCAGTCCTTTTCTCACCGGGCACTATGCTCTTTGCGGACATAAAGCGCCGCTGACTTAGCTTCAAACCTTATTCAGGTCCCGGACACAATCATATGACCTCGTGGGCAACAACCAAATGGACCACACTTCCATTTACTCGATTATGTCCTCTATCTTTGCTTGATGTGTAATACCGTTCACGAACTTTTGATTTATTCAGCGTAATCCTTAAATTTTAGTCTAATGTGTAATGTCATCTCTGAAATTTTGATTTGTTCAATATATATCGTGAACTTTTTGTATATATTCAATTTAGTCCTCGAAATTATATGAAAATGTTCAACGCCGTCATTCCTTAATTCGAGTCAACTTGATTTGCTATTTTGGCGTCCAATCTTGTATGTTTGAACGATGGACAAACTAAAAATTACAATACATCGATTTGCCTTATTTTCCCAATTCGAAAAACTGATTATCCATGTTATATAATGACATGGATTACTCTATCCAGATTTGAGTTGAATATCTCACACGCATAATCCATGTGTAACATTTTTTTTTTCCACCATTCCAACTTGTCGATTAGAAGCCAAATTAGCAAATTTCATTATCTTCAATTAATGGAAGGATATCATTGGATATTTTCATATAATTTAGGGATTAGGTTTGACATTTACAAAATGTTCAAGGACTGCATTGAATAAATTAAAATTTCGAGGACGACATTGGACATTTACCAAATGTTAAGTGGCCACAATGAACAGATTAAAAGTTCATGAGGCATATTGTGTATTTAGCTAAAGTTTAGAGACCATTCGTGTAATTATCCCTAGGCTTTACAATTCTGTTGGGATTGCCAGGAAAGTAGTTTTTCTTTCCGGGTGCGTTTGTTTCGCAGTAAACGAATGATTCGAAAAATGCTTTCATATATAATGATCGCTTATATTGCTTAGAAAAATGAACAGACGCAAAACGAAAATCCGTTGTCGATGTAAATGTTCTTGATAATGAAATATATTCATCGACTAATTGTTTCAAGCGAAACAAATCTTTTTTTTTTCTGCGAAACAAATGGAGATGTAAACAAATCAATCTAAATGACGGATTTGGACAATGAAATTGGTAATGCGAGCAAACTAGAGGAGAAATACCAATCAACCTAGCGGCCCAAGTAAAGATGCTGCATACATTTAAGCACGATAGACTTGAATCTACTCATACTTGACGCCTTAGGAGTCGACAGGGAGATATGGGGGGAGGAAGATATTACCACGCGAGGCATGGATCAGGGGAAGCTATGGATCCTAACACTGACCCTGTCGCCCTAGTTCAGTGAAGTTCTCGACGAAATCGTTGCTCGGTTCTCCCCAACACTGGTAGAGCCGAGTTTACCTACTAGTCTAGACCCAACAATTACTCAAAGAGAGAGTTGCTGCTACTGCTCCGACTTAAGCCCGACATGTGATGGAGAGATTGTTGGGGTTTATCACACATCGGTTATGGAGTGGGCTAGCTTTCGAGGGAGAGAATGCGTCAATCTCTGAGCTAGCTTTCGAGATAAGATAGGCTCAAGATCACATAAGGCAGTGGAAATCATTCATCTATGTTTGACATTCTCCGACTCGCCGAGAAAAGAAGGGAAAAAACTGGCGAAGGGGATTAGAGAACTTCAAACCTAGAATCCCACCTTCTCCATTCAGATGAAGGAACATATCGATCACTAGCACAAAGAATGCCGTTTTTAATCTAGCTGTATTGCGCGACAAATGATTGCTGGTGCACTCTACATGGTTAGGCTCGGCTGTTTTCATCATGGTGCACTTCCACAGCCCCTCATCCATATGTTTCATGTGCGGCACTTATCATATTAGCAGAAGTGGAATGCTAATGCGTTGGTAGGTGACGGCCGATGACCGTCGGTTCAAACAGATCTCGCCCGTTCTTGATAGGATTAACGACATAAATGATCTCCGAACTTTGCCCTAATGTGAAATGTGGTTACCGAAAACTTTTAATTTGTTCAATGCGATCATTAAACTTTATCCTAATATGCAATGTGGCCCATGAACATTTAATTTATTTAATATGGTCATTGAACTTTTAATACATATTCAATTTAATCTCCGAATTATATGAAAATATTAAATATTGTCATTCTATTAACTTAAGCTCGGAGACAATGTTGAACATCTTTATATAGTCCAAAGACGAAATTGAACATGCACTAAAAATCCATGGACCATATTGAATAATTGAAATGTTCAGATACGACATTGCACATGGGGCTAAAGTTTACGGATTATACCACATTGCATATTGAGCTAAAGTTTTAGATTTTATTTATGTCGTTTTCCCTTCTCGAAGAGCATATCCAGAAAAATGGGGCATCGAGCGGGCTGACTCTAGTGAGGAACCTTAAAACCCTTATCCGGACCCCGTCAATGACTAAGAAAATACTACAATTGTAACGAGAAATTGATCGGGACGGGGTACACTCAAAGATGGGGGCATTTCGGCCTTAGAAGGGAATCGCCTTTCAAGACTCGCTCGGTTGCTCTTGGCAGCTGAGGCCTCGCCAGACCAAACAGCCACCAGTCCCACAACCACCACGAGAAGAAGGGAGAAATGCACGAGCGGAGTGCAAATGATGACTCCATTGTACCATTCGTTTCGCCAAAGTTCTGATCACGATAAAACTATATATATATAATCTCATGTAAAGATTTTCGAGTAAATACCATTCGATAGGGTTTTAAGTTCCGATTTCTCGTTCGCATACGACTGATCGAACTTGTCGAAGCTAAGATAGGACCAAATCTCATGAGTTCATCTTCAAGTCATCGTCCCACGTGAGTGATGTATGGTGGCATTCACAAATTGATTGTGTGGCCTAGGATGAAAAGAGGAATGGGGAGCTTGGTCGCCCCCTCTCTTTGGCATTTAGGACAGGAGATAATGCTGGAGAGCGCATCCACAATTTTCACGCGGTTTCTTTTTGGACAATATCGCAGAACGGCAGTTCACGCTCGTGGTTTGGGCCTGTTGATAGTGGTCTTTGGTTCCGAATTCGAACCGAACAGAATCGAATCGAAAGTTCATGCTGATGAATCAATCGAATTGCTTGTTTCCAGAAATTATATCGATCGGTTCCGACTTTTATTTAGATGTCCAACGTTGACTGAGTTGGGAAGAGTTTTCGCGAGACTTTTAGTTCCATCATGGGAACTCCCTCCAATTTATCATTGGTCGGATTCGTCTTATCTGCTATATCGAAATATCTCCCTTATAATAGTTGGGATCGGACGGACACTAAACGTTCGTCGGAAAATTTAAACTTATTTGGCTTAGTCATGGATTCGCGTAATACAAAAATATCACACTTACTATCGCACCTAATCTGGCTAGATTAGCGTGAAATTTGAAGGGTAATCAAACCTCGTATTTTCAAAAATTTTGTGAGCTTGATTTTGCCGGCTTTTTTGAGTACTTGTCATGTGTGCAGAAGAAATCCAAAACAGTTGATTGTCTTTCAGAAATTAAATTTTAGAATACATGCCACATATCTTCAATCTCTATAAAACTTAAATAAAATTTCACATCGATTTTTACAGAGTAAAATCGATATTCCTTTCGATTCACCTATTCTATTAAAGAAAAGAAAAGAAAAGAAAAAACCTTGCTGGAAATATATTGCAGCTCAAAATCCAATAAACTAGGATGTGTAAACTTTTATTCGATAAACATATATCAAAAACCTTTCAAAGTATGTGCTTGTAAAGTGGTATATAATTTTGTGGCAGAAGGACCCAGGGAGTGTCGATATTTATGCGCGGGACTCACTTTGGTGTCAATATTTTTTTGATCACATAAGTGCCAATTTTTTGGAAAAATGATTATTTCAGTGCCAACTCTGATGAGTTTCGTCAGAAACTTGATGTGGCATCTACGTGGCTCGCAAAGCTTCCAAGTCAGCATTAAAAAAAAGCCAAAAGTTAAAAAAAATTAAAAACTAAAAAATAAGCTTAAAAAACTACAAATTTTTTAAAAAGAACATTTCTTTGTTGTAGCGATAGGGCTTGGAAGCCCTTGTCACCACCGCCCACCGTCGCTGGCGAGGCCTCGCTGTTGCAAATCTAGGCGAGGCTCAACTTCGCCTATTTTTGCGAGGTATAACCTCGTCATGGCTAGGCGAGGCCAACCTTGCGTAGGTCTGCGATGGCAAGGCCCTATCGATCTTGGCGAGGCCTCGCCTACAACCGGCCATCCCCTACCCTTACTACTTCAACAGAGCATTTTTTTATCTTTTATTTTATATTTAACTAATTTTTTAAATTAAATTAATTTTTTAAAAATATGTTAGCTTTTTTTTTGTAAAAAGATATTCCACGTATAATCCATGTGGAATATTTTTTAAAAAAATTTGCCACATGGACTGACATTTTTTTAAAAAATTCCAAATAATATTAAAAATTTAATTAAAAAGGCCACATGTACTGTTTGGCCGGAATATCTCATTATTGGCACTAAAGTGATCATTTTTTCTCTGATTTAGTACTTAAGTGATCGAAAAAAAAAATATTGACATCAAAGTGAGTGTCTTATACAAATATTAACATTTTAGGTATCTTTTTGCCAAATTTTGTTCATACTATTTTTCAAAACAGAATATGTTATTTGGAAAATTTTATTTTCTTTGAAAGAGGGGCAAATAGTCGGCTTTGAAGCCAGTTTTTTTTTGGGTCAAATTGAAGCCAGTTCAAACGGGCTCTTTTTCCCTCGCGGGAAAGCCTCTTCCCCAGCGACTCTCGGTGACGGCGACGGCGACGGCGGTGGACACCATGCATGAAGTCGGTCACCGACTGCATCAGGTCCCTCGTCTCTCGATCCCTAGTCCCTCGAGCCCTCGAGCTCGCCCTCGCCGCGCGTCCCTCCCTCTCTCCTCTCCTCACCGACCAGGCCTACGCTCTCTTCCTCAAGTCCGGCCACCCCCTCCACCCATTCCTCTCCACGCCCCTCATCTCTCGCTCCGCCAAGAACGGTGATTTCTCTCGCTCCTCCCTCTTCCTGTCCGACACCCTCTCCCCGGACACCGTCGCGTTCAACGCCCTCATTTCTGGCTTCGCCTCTTTTCGCCGCGCCGAGCCCGCCCTAGCCCTTTTCGACGAGCTGAGGCTTCAGGGTCTCCGCCCCGATGTGTACACCTTCAGTTCCTTGGTCAAGGCTTGCGGGAACGTTTGGGAGAGTGAGATCGTCCATGGAATTTGCTTGAAGTATGGGTTCTCTTCGGGCGCTTATGTGGTGAGTGGGCTGGTGGAGAATTATGCCGGTGGCGGCGAGGTTGGGGCTGCGAAAAAGTGCTTTGAGGAGTGTGAGGGAGTGGATAATGTGGTTTGGGTTGCTATGGTTAGTGGGTATGTGTGGAATGGGGAGTTTGAGTGTGCGAAGGAATTGTTTGTGGATATGCGCGGCTTGGGGGTGAAGGTGAACGAGTATAGCATGACCGCTGTTCTCGGTGCTTTGCTTGATGGTAGGGAAGGAGGACAGGTTCATGGGTTTGGTTTGAAGATGGGTTTGTTGTCTGGATGTTCGTTGCATCTGAGTAATTCGATTACGCATATGTATTCACGGTGTGGAAGCCAACCAGATGCTATCAAGGCGTTCGATGAAATTCCTGAGCCGGATGTTGTTTCGTGGTCGGAAAGGATATTTGCTGCTTGTGATGGCGTTGAGGCTTCCGAATTGTTTAAATTGCTCCACTCTAAAGGTGTGGTGGTTAACGAATTCACGGTGATCAACTTACTGTCGCAAATTATAGATATAAAGTTTTTGAACCTTGGGAAGCAAATCCATGCTCTTTCTTTCAAAAGGGGCCATATGCAACTGGTTTCAGTTGGTAATGCATTGATCTCCTTGTATGGAAAGTGGGGGCAGATTGTCGATGCCATGCTTGTATTTGATGAAATGCGTCTCCCTGATCCTATTTCGTGGAACTCCCTCATTGCTGCATATTCTGAGAATCATCTTCTCTGTCAGTGTCTTGAAGCGTTCTCAAAGATGCGCTCTTGTAGGGTGTTGCCAAATAACTATGCTCTAGCAAGCATCCTCGAAGTGGTTGCCCGCTCAAATTTGCAAGAGTTGGCAGCACAAATTCATTCCCTAATCATTAAGTTCGGTTTGATGTTCGATGATTCCATGGTCTCTGCTTTGATTACCACTTATGGGAAATGCAACAGGGTTGACCAATCTAGGCAAATATTTTCTAAGCTTGACCGAATCAAGGCATTGCATCTTAATTCATTGCTGGTCACCTTCATGAGCACTGGATATCATGATGATGCTCTCGTTTTGTTTCAGAGGACATGGCATTCGTCCATTGCAGTAGATAGCACGACTCTTAGCATCCTCCTTAAAGCTTGTGGAGCTTTAACAGATTTAGAGCAAGGGAGAACAATTCACTGCCTTTCTATCAAGAATGGGTTTGATCAAGACAGTTTTATAGAAAGTGCCATTGTCGATGTCTATTGCAAGTGTGGAAGCATCAGTGATGCAGAGAAGGCTTATAAAAATGTCTCCAGAGCTAATTTGGTTGCTCGGAATGCCATGATGATGGGGTATGCTCAACATGGTTGTGACCGTGAAGTTATGGAGCTATTCCATGAGATGTCTCAAGTTGGATTACGACCTGATGAGATAACTTATCTCGCAGTACTTCATTCACGCTGCCATGCAGGGTTGGTGGAAGAAGGGCAAGCTTACCTGAACTCTATGCTTGAACTTGATGGGGTAGTTCCCAGTGTGGAGCATTATACCTGCGTGATTGATTTGCTCGGTCGGGTTGGCCTCATGGAAGATGCAAAGAGGATGATCGATACCATGCCCATGAATCCCGATGCTCGGATCTGGCAAATTCTCCTTTCTGCCTGCCACCTCCATGGAGATGTCGACCATGGGAACTTTGCAGGCGGGAAGCTCCTGGAGCTGCAACCGGAAAACGATTCTGCTTATGTTTTGCTATCAAATATAAATGCTGCAGCAGGGAACTGGGGCACTGCTAGCGAATTGAGGAGAGAGATGAAAGAAAAGATGTTGGTGAAGGAACCTGGTTCGAGCTGGATTCAGGTAAATGGAACTCTAAACGTCTTTTTCTCCGATGACCAGTCCCACCCAGATAGAGAGAAAATCTTAATGAAGTTGCACGAGTTATATGGACAAATGCTTTCACGAAGAGAATCCGAACCTGGTTGTGCCTCATCAGTGGAGCTGATCTGTTAGGTTTTCGGTAAATTATGACGAGCCGCTACTTCTCGCAAAGTTGAATATTGGATCGGCGATACTTCTGGTTGCCTGTAGAGGATTCGTTGAATATCGACTAACACCATTTGATTTTGGAAGAGAAGCTGCCGTCAGTTTTGTCCAACAAATTATTTGGCGAACCGTGTTGGTTTCTTGTGTATTCAACCTCGAAAAACACTAACCTAGGCAGGGAATGAAAGCCTATGAGGAGTCCCGTTGCCGTCATAGACCCTTAAGTTTTGTAGTTTATGTTGTTACAAGAAATCTACAGCGTGTGCCATTGGAGAATACAATTCTGGATGAGAGCCGCATTTTGCCCACTGTTTCGTCTCCATCCCTGTTCAACTCACAAATTTGCATTCTCCTTTCAAGTTACTCGTTAGGGATGCATCTCATGATTTGCCCAGGTGTTGTTTATGGGAGTTTTTTTTTTTTTCCTAATTGCTCTGACTCATGCAGTCTTTTCTGGTTTATTCTTTATAAAAATTAATTGACAAGATCTACATGCATTATATTAGATGCAATCTGTGCAAGCGTAGACCAGAAGGCTGCTATCTTTCTGTCATATGTCCATAGATCTCCTGGATGGCCGTAACCAACATCTACTTGTGGGTTCTGGCGTGGACTCGGCCCTTCAATATTCAGATTCCTTGAGTTCATACCAGGGAAGGAAGAATGGACGCATATGATCAAGCTTGTGGAAGTACAAAGCAAGAGTTAGCTTTATTCGTTGCCCCGTTCAGTCCCTCGTTCGCTTCTCATATATTTCAAGTAATCCTCTGCTTTTAATCTCCCCGGTCGAGCAAATCATTCGTCCGGTCTCGGCCTAGAGGTGAGCCTAGAGGTAAATGGCTCACGCCATCACCTTCTCTCATCTCCCCCTGTCATGTGGAGCACACACAAACTCCACCATCGGTGATGGTGGCACTGCCCTCACGAGTTCAGTTTTCGAGAGATTCCCATTTGGTCAAAAGGAGATCAAGAAACAAGGCATCCGAATTCATTATCATCGCAAGCTCACCCCAGTGTTGACTTCAAGAAGTGATGTTCACCCTATTCCGGGATCACACTCGCCAGGTGAGAGAGCAAAGCAGTTGTATGAATGCATCAACGAGAAGAACCTGAAGGCGCTAGATGAGATCATCTCGAAAGATTGTTGCTTTGAAGACTTCTCCTTCCCTACAACATTCAATGGAAACAAGGTTTCGTGTGTACTAGCTAGAGGCAGGATCCACTATACTCCAGACACGCTACCTTTGGTACCTCGACAAATCCCAATCGTTGAGTAGGGCGTCCTCTCCCTAAGACAACGATTGAAATTTATCGAGACACCGAAGGTAGAAAGTGTCGTGCGACGTAGAGGATTCACGAGTTCTGAATTGTTATTCCTGTTTAGTGCTCCTTTTTCGACTGGCCTAAGGCAAAGTCAACGCAGGAGGTCTTGCTCTTCTTTGGGCAACTCACTTCAAGCATGGGCAAGAATGCTAGATTCATCCTCAAAAATGTCAGTGAGGACGAGCACACAGCGTGGGTCAATTGGCACCTAGGTACTCCTTCTGCCTCGTCTCCACACTTTTTACCTGCACAATAATCAAACTTTGTCTAACTTCAAGGTCTTCGATTTCTGCGGTAGAGTGGAAAGGAAATGAGATACCTTTCACCAGAGGCTGCAGCTTCTATGAATGCTCAAAAGATGGAGAGAGGCTGGTCATTAGGTGACAGCTCTAACATCTTCAACATAATTTCTTGCATATATGCCATATGGAACAATGATAGTCATAGAATACAGAACTACCGCGAAAAAATTTTGGAAGCAATGATAGTCATAGAATACAGAACTACCGCGTGCAGGAAAGCCTAGTATTTGTCGAGTCGCCAATCAAACCAGGAGGCATAGTGCTGGTAATTTTACTGAAGCAACTAAGAACGAATAATCTCAAGTCCACAATATCCCTCCTCCATCTTACCATCTAACATCCACCTCCAATCATACTAAACTGTTTACTTCCTCATTTGGAGAACAGATTCTCTGAAGACCTCACATCGTTGTTTGATGATTTTCCGACAGCGACTGAAAGTGCGTAAACTTCATTAAACACAAAAAATTCTATGTACATAACGTATCATGGCAGAATCACTCATGCAGCCAACATCTCATGCAGGGTTCCTAAAATGTCCTGGTGCAATCTTGCAATGGGCAAAGCGTATCTACAATATGTTTCTTGCACCATTTATAAGACCCCTACTAGCAAGCTACATAAACTCCTGGAAATTTATGGCCCGAAATGCTTGGCTATGCCTCGGCATGATTATCCTCATTCTTAAACTTTCTTCAACTAACCAGATATTATACCGCATTGAAGATCGCCCATCAGTCATCATTTCCATCACGGCTGTTCCACATTTCAAACAGAGAGAGAGAAACAGCGTCCAAGCACGGGCGGAGGCGGCGGTGGCCTGCTGAAGGCCACACATGGGTTCAGCCTTTTCGCGGGAATCTGGCATTCCGACTCGCTTTTCCCTGGTTTAAGTGGTGTCGAACTTCCCAAGATACCTGATTTATCGAATTGTACTTACTGCCAAGAATGTAAATCATACTGAGGGGGAAAAACAACAAGGAATCCATGTATTACCCCATGATCCTTTAATGCATTGATTTGCTCGGTGTCCTCGCGGACAAAAGCAGAGCCGGTGCGCGCATGTACACTCGTTTGGTTATGAGAATTGGCGTCTCGAAGACGATCCACGCAATCCTGCCATGTATACAGGAGAAAAATCGGAACACTGTATAGCCAATTGTCAAAAGAATCGAAACTAATGGAACTAGAGTAACAAAAGATATGAGAATCCTTGCTCTGGTTTGGCCTCCATTAACTCAATCGTCGTCTCCGTTGCACAGTGTGCAAATTTTCCCGGCCATGCCTACAACTCTAATTTTTTCGTCAAAATTCATGACAACAACGCAAACAACAGGCTTTTGGCTTCACTAGTTCACACGTGAGTGTAAGACATGTTCGATCAACCGGCAACAAGACAACCATGACATGACCTTCGTATTCATTCGAGGGAAATTCTCTCGATTTCATAAGCAAGAACGAAGCACAACGTCGAACTTCCACCGGAACGGCCGATCGATCGGCGGTCTCGGCGCACCGACGATCTTTGCGTACCTGATTCGTGTCAGCTTTGATCGACGACGAAGGCGGAGCGACAGAGAGGACCGCGGCGCGAGTTTTCGGTTTCCCGGTCAGATACGAGAGAGAAGGAAGAAGAAGTAGAAGAAGAAGAGGTTCGGAGAGTTTTTCCCATTCGATTCTCGGACACGTGGCACTCGGGAGACCCGGCCCGTTTGAAGTGGGGGCGCTCCCGGGTTTCTGCACTCGGGTAAAATCAGAAGTACCAAGTGCTGCGTAATTTTTGGAGCATTCCCTCCTTCCTTACCCGAAAACTAAAGTAAAATAGAGTTACTTGCTTCATGAAATTTACTAATGGCTCGTATGATTATCTTAGGTGCGGGATCCGACACCCGTGCTTTGCAAAGAGACAGAGCTGGTAACCAATGAAATTTAAGCATGAAGATTCAGCAGAGCTCGGACCCTAAAATATTTTTGTTATTTGCCACGTACAATTTTCCATGCATGAATGCCAACGGTAGTGAACTCGAGTCCTAAAAGGGTTCTCTGTTTTCGGGAAAAAAAAATCTTTTCTTAATTGAAATAAAGAAACTTTATTTACCCCCAATTGATCGGCCTCTAAAACCTTAAATCATCATGTTTTTGTGCTCATCCATTCCTCATTTAGGGAAAAAGGCACAAATAATTCTTAAATTTTGGCACAATGTGCAACGTTATCCTGAACTTTTAACTTATTCAATGCGATCATGAACGTTAGCGTAATGTGACAATGTCATCATGAACTCCTAATTTATTCAATGTAATCCTCAAATTTTAGTTCATGTTCAATCTAGTCCATAAACTATATATAAAAAAAAAACTTTCGTCATTATCTTTCTGTTAATTCAATTCATGGACAATATTGAACATTTTTCATATCATTCATGAACTACATGAAACATATATAAAAAATTCAATATCATATTGAATAAATTAAAACTTCAGAGACGGCTTTGAAGTGTTTGTGCAATTTTATCCCCTTCATCTATTGTCCATAAGACAAAACCCGATTAGCAATATTGCGATTAGGGTGCCAAACGGGTCGTCCCAGGCACATGAGACTCGATAGAGAATGATGATTGCATGCACAAAGTTATCCTATCTTTCGACTTCTCGCTAATCATTTTGTCAGAACCTCTCTCATTGGGCTTTTTCTTGCCTTTTGAATTTTACAGTATTCTGGCAATCAGAAGCAGTAAAATCTGCAGAAGAAGAAAAAAGAACACAGAATACCAAGCTCAGAGAGCATCTATTTTTCTTCACCGTTTCTTTTCTTTTATTGTCTTCTGGGATTTTCGCACGAGGTTAATGCTCTGTTTATTCCACGAAAAATAAATAATTTAAATAACATTTTCCCTCTCATTAATTCCCGGAAAAATTTATTTTTTCGACCCAAAAAAATTGAATACACCGCTTAAAATAATTAGCTAACAAGAAATATACATGACAATTTATATCTAAATATTTTCTTATATCTAAATAATTTGCTTACATGATGACAATATTTTCGTTTGTTCATTTTTGTTGGGGATATAAGCATTATTTTTTGAAAATATTTCTCAAATCACTCGTTTTCTGGGGAAATAAACAAAGCCTAATTTCTTATCAGTGTGGCACGAGGCCAACGGCATTACATAACCAGAACAAATGCAACTTCGCACCCAAAAAACAAACGAAAACAAATGCAGCCGCAGACTCCCAGTAACAGCAGAAATCCAAATCATAGTGCAGATGAGATGTACTCATTCTGCTTCAATTCCAAGCTAGTTTAGCTCATAAGGTTTAAGGTTAGCCTGCTCAAACATATCTCTTTTATATCTCCTTATTTCCAGAGAGTTGGAATTTCCCTCTAGAGTGACAATCACATCCAAGCCCTTTATATACAGGAGTTCTTCAAATCCCATAAAACATAACAGACAACTCTTTAACACCTCTCCCACTGTCTTAGCAAACAGGTGACGGACCAATTGGATCACAGGACTCATTCCACAACATTATCCCGAGAGTAATGCGAAGCTGCATCCGATGTTCAGATCAGGCGGGGTCGGGGTGAACTTTACGGATTCTATCCAGATGAGCTCTTTGATATGCTCTTCGGTGCACGACGGATGCTCGAAATCAAAGTTGAAGGGCCTGGGGCAGACCGGCTCGTCGTTAGCATCGTGGAGAGATGATAGGTAAGGGTGACAAAGCGCCTCATCAACTGCAAACAGAACACAAGTAAAGCGATCACCCATGTTGTTGGTGAAGGATCTAGTGAAGGATGGGGATGGAAGAAAACATGGCATGCCAGAGAATAGGTGGCTCATGTACCAGTTATGCGCTTGTTGGGATCAAACACAAGCATTTTCTCTAGCAAGTCGGTGGCAGCAGGAGACATGTTAGGGAATCTCATAGGGAACTGTTGTTTCCGGTACTGTGGAAGCTGCCTGACATATCTCCTGGCATTGTTGCTTCGGAGAAAACCGAGGCTGGCGTCGTCAGGAGAGCCTATCAACTTCAGATGAGAAAAGGAGCAAATTCCACACGATCAACATCGATATAATTGTATGGCACAGAAAAAAGCCGATATACCAGATGCAGTTTGTACTGAAAGTGAGTCAGTAATCAAACAATCACGCATATTCTTTCATTGTGGCCTAATAAAATCAGTAACCAAATGGAGTATGAGAAATACCAAAGGAGGTGCATTGGAGGAAAAATTGGTGTAATTCATTGCAAATTTGGCAAAGAAGTATTTCAGAGAAGTGTTGCAGTTGAATGTCCCAAAGTTCTTACCTCTGTGATTAGCCTCAGTTGATGAACATAGTCTTTACCCGGGAACAGCGGCTCTCTGGTCGCAATTTCGCCGAGTATGCAACCAACAGACCACATGTCGATCGCAGCAGTGTACTCCGAGCAATTCAGGAGCAACTCAGGTGCTCGGTACCATCGTGTGACAACATACTCAGTCATGAAGTCTGTTTCAGATGTTGTCCTTGCTAAACCAAAATCTCCAATTTTCAGGTCACAATTCGCATTAAGAAGCAAATTGCTAGGCTTGAGATCACGGTGCAACACATGGGCAGAGTGTACATACTTCAGTCCTCGCAACAACTGATACAGGACGTACTGCATTGATTTTTCAAAAGAATTAGAACTAGAACAATTTAGGCGGAGCGACTAGCCGAGGACAAAACAGGAGCTGCAAAATTGCAAGTATGAGGAATGCAATTGCATTTCCATTCTATCAGATCCAACATGAGTCGATTTTCTGTCAACACTCAAAATCCATCATATATTTCTTGCATGGCAGAATTAAAGTCGAAGTTGAGCCAATGACAAGCGCTAGTTTGTTCATTTAAGTTCTCATGACTTGCTGTCGATTATTTGGGAGTAAATAGCGATTGTGAACTCTTTTAAGCGCAAAAAAAGCAGGACCAGTAGTTTCCCCACCCAAGATTTATTCTCTATCCACATGTGTGGAGCTAATGCACAATCAAGATTTGTCGAGGAACATTTTCCTATTTATTACGTATAATTCCAACAGTCCTCTACATAGAAGTTTTTTTCATGAATCCCGTATGTGGATGATCAAGATAAAACTCAATTTGCCTCAGATGACTAAGGAAAAAGAATTACTTCATCGAATATGCACTTCACACGCTATCAATAACAGCTTATCATGAAGCAGCAATGGCTGCAACTATGTTCTAACCTGACAATGATCATCCGTTAATGGTTGGTCAGACCGAATTATCTGATGAAGATCAGTGTCCATCAATTCATAAACGATGTAGACATCGTTGAAGGTTTCTTTCCTGGGTGGCCGTATGATGTCCTTGATGGCTATAACCTGCATCAATACAGAAACGGAGTGAAATCGTAGCTAGAACAGGGTGACAAATGAATGGGATTTAGGCAATAGAACCACACAGTGCATAAGAAGCAAATGAGCACAAAAACAGAAGTCACACTCAATTAGTATGTGATACTATCCACCACATTGTGCAAGTGTGTGCAAACTCACATTCTCATGATCCATGTGATGGAGAAGCATGATTTCTCTCAGCGTCCTTTTGGCATCTATCCTGTTATCGAATGCATTGCCAATCTTCTTGATGGCAACCTCCTCTCTGGTCTCCGAGTTCACAGCAGCACTGGAAGTTGTTAAACAGAAAATGACTATATGCTCTTCAGTGAGAAAAAAGAAAATCAGCACTCCACTAAGTAAATAGATAACTGGCAGTGCTCATCTGTTTTCTAGAACCAGCAGAGCATCAAATGTTCCGCTAAGGTGGATTGTTTGTCCCTGTGAGCACAAACTGATTAAGAGCAACTACCAACTCCAAGAAAGGATTACACATTCAACTGAACAAAGGACAGACCATATCATATGAACTAAAGTTCCTTTTTGCTTCTTTCCTTTTCACTGCAAATCATAAGCATAAGAGCTGAAGAGGGTATTTATCCGGGTAATATGTAGACAGTTCTAACTCCCCATAAAACAATTAAAAGGTCATTGCTTTGAATTGGGGAAAGAGATAAATAATCTGCCATGAACGAGGCGTTGATCTGAAAAACTTATTCCGGTTACGTTTGGGACGTGTTCTATGCTTCTCCACCACACAATTTTGAATCAGACGAAGTATTGGGGTAAAGAAGAAAGCCAATCCGAAGATGTTTTGTCCTCATGGCTAGTGATCAACTCAAACATTCGAATGCCTTGTTTTCTCCATAAAAATGACCTTTCCCTTTTGAAAGACACCCTCAAAATCCACAGAAGCACACACAAACACAGAGTTGCTGCTAACATTACTGTTCAAATTAATGCCTCTCTCGTCCATCGGTTTCCGCTTTTGCAGTGACCGACCGCATCAGTTTCGCAAGCTAAAGATAGTTCATAAAAGCGAACTCCATCTGTATTACAACCTCTGAAACCAAGAACACGCCTTTCGCATTCTATTCGCTATCTCACCCACAAAAAAATTAAAAACAAAAACAAAAACAAAACTTTGCAGGGAAATGTTTTTCTCGACTTCTTAGTTCTTATCGAAACACCCGAGAAAGCCAAAACCGACCGAGAGACTAAATGTGAAGACCGCGCATCGAACACTTACCAGACAAGACCGCATGCGCCTCGACCGATGGGGCGAATGGGAGGTACATACTTGGCCGAGACCTCGAACAAGTTCCCATACACATTGTACTGCACGTAGCGACCTCCATGCGTGTGGACTCCTTTGACCTTCGCGCCGTCTGCCGAGGCAGAGCGCGAGTACTTCGCGCAAGCCATTCTCCGTCGTCCTCAAGATCTCCCCTCCTTAAAATCCGAGCTCTATTCGAACACGGAGCAAACGAGCATGGCGTAGCAGGTTGATGGGTCTCTCTCTCTCTCTCCCTCTCTGTTGATCGAATCTTATCGGGCTTTCTCGAAACCAGCCGTGATTCAAGTGCCGGGAGAGATGGGGGGAAAAGGCAGAGAGATCTTTTGGTGGAGACACGGAAGTTCCTTGATGTCTGAGAAAACTGGTACGAGAGTCCGTGAAGCGAAGACGACTTTCTAATCAAAGTTCAAACGAGAAGTTAAAAATTTTTGTCGAAAAGAGTTTAAAGAGAAGGGACACCGTTCGAGGGTAGCCGTCATTACGGACAGTCGCATTGGCGCGGCTTGAAGGAGGACCAATCGAATCTCGCCATTAGAAACTTTTGATCTTCCTCGCTTTCTTTCTCCATACGCTAAACCAACCAAGTTATGGCCGCTTTGGCGATAGAATGGCAATGCCTGTCCCCAAGATCCCTCTATGCTAAACTAATCTTCGAAATCACAAAAATTCTCGATTTGATATGTCTGTACAATACATTTACTCTAAACTGATTTTCGCATTGCCAACAATCATGAACGGATACATTTGCGACACATTTACCCCATTCGATGTCCTAGTGTCGAAAACCCTAAACGGTATTCATACTATTTATGTCGAATGCCAAGTCAGGTTCACGTCAAATGAGTCAGCTCATCTCATGTGTTTCCACTGTCAGCAAATTGATAGGAATATTGATTAGAAGTTAATGGACGGTAGATTTATCGTAAGCACGCTATTTTGGTGCTTTAGGTGACATGAAATCAATCTAGGATAAACACATCATGTGTGTGTACCTATTTGAAATTTTTGACGATGTTATTTCCATGATTAATGACCACATTCTTGCTTTCCTTAAGGCAAAAAAAAAAATGCTGTAAGCTTTCATACCACGAGGCTTGAATTTGCAAATAGTGTGTATTGGATGTGAACCTGTACTAGCTTAATTGGTCACAACTGCTGTGACTAGTATGTACTACTTTTGTACAGTACTTTGCATGTAAAACCGGCCTGTCTAATCGAGCTCAACCGATCGAACCGATAGAACCGCATATCTCCATCAGCTGATCGAACAAGTTTGTATTGGAATTATTCGCGGGCAAATTTTGTCTCTCGCTACAAGCTAGCGTCAGATCAAGAAATCGATCGCATGTTCTAATTAAACGGCCATGAAGAACTTGCCCCGTAAACATTCTCCTCCTTGCAAGCTCTCGAGGAGCTCTGTAAAGGCGATTGGAATTTTTCAAACGAGTTGACTTTTCCTGGAGGTGCGGTCTGTACTCGAAGCAAATGGCCTGCGCCATTTCTTGATGTAACCCTTATGATATTCTGAAATTTAATTCATTCTCTTCCGGGCGATTTTTTTTTTTTTGTCGGACCGGACGATTTGTTCGACGATGCCATTATTGATTCAATAATTAGGGATTTAGTTGCGGATCCGTTGACAATTAGGAGTCAACTAAATGTGAAATATGGAAGTACTTTGGCGCAAAATTAGGCGGAGGCTGACCTTGTCGAATCGCCTACGTTAAGATGTCAGCCTCTTTTGAACGGTTCAATTCAGTTTCGATTCGACCAGTTTTGACCATCTTCCCCGTCCTGAAAAAAAAAGCGCGCCGGGGGGATTGGGATATCGCCATTGTCCATTATGCCTCGTCCTCCACGACAATCGACGGTCCTGTCCCATGCTAACTGCTAAGGTCCAAAAAGTTCGTCAATTCACGCAGCGACCCCAGTTGAATGACGAAATTGCGCAACCCCATCGCATTTATTTGGTTAATTACGAGATGGTCCAACTGCGGTTTTTGTTTTTTACGTTTTTTCTAGAGAGGGGTCGCGATTATCGCTTTTTGGCTCGAAAGCTTCGTAGCACGTATGTTTGAACGGTTGAAATTTGAGGACTATAACATGCATGAGTGCACATGATTTCTCCTCCACTTTTTCTCCCTCAATTTTTTGGGTCCAATTAAGCATGGGGAGAGATCTCTCTAGAGAGGGAACACGCATGGCCACCATTTATTGAGTTGGTGATAGGATCTGGTGGGTGGGTTTGGTCACGAGATGCCTGCCTCGATTCATTGATCCCGCTTTTTGCCTCACTTTGGTGATAAGCGGTCTACATTGCGTGTATCCATTCGCATTAGGAGGGATAGATCACGAGGAGGGGGTTATTCCTATTTGTCATATCGTGCCGAAATGACGCGAGTTGGAGCCAATATGCCGAGCTAAACCGGAGACACGCGGGACGAGTCGTGGACTATCATCCTTCGCTCGGTTAGGGTTTGAACAGTCTGGAACATGAAGATTTCGACCTTCCTCGAGCTTGGAAATGATGGGCACGTACAATTCTGGAGCCTAGTGGATGGAGGAGAATTCTTTGCCTCTGGTATATATTAGGAGCGAGTATGATTTCAAGATAGAATCGGGAATAAAAAAAGGGCAAGAACCTGTCCGGTACTAGATTCTAAAAAATGAGGAACCGGTTTCGATGAGTAAATTTCAAGTTCCCAAAATTGGAAAACCGGTTTTGATGGGGTAGGTTTCAAGTTATATGTAGAATTTGAACCGACCATGAAACCGTTCATCCTTAGTACGAGTCTAAAGGTTGAGTTTGATCCTTTTGCTGTGTTTCAAGAACTCCAATCCGCCCCCAATGCCAAATGAGGTTGGGCCCAACACCAAAATGGATTCTTCTGCTGACGTTATTTCCCTAGCGCATGACTGGGCTTTGTCAGTTTAGAAAAGAACGATCATCCAAGACCGGAGCATCGGCTGTCACCCAGTTGGGCCAGCCAAGCCCGCCAGATCCACCTCGGCCCGAAACAAAATGGGCGGGGCTAAGAATGCAATTTTATTATTGGGCCTGAGCCAGCCATGGAAGGCCTGTTGGGCCCGATCACGTTGCAATTCAAGTTTTGATATTTTAAAAGTCATGAGCTGGCCCATGTTAGACATCTTTAGCCCAATACAAACCCAACTTGCCTTGGCCCCGTGATTTCAAATGAAATTTCTTGTCTGTTTTAAATCGGGCCTGGACATGAATTTTTAGGCCCGCTAGTCGACCAAGTTTCGCTCGCTGGCCAAGTCTAGCGTGCATCGTCCAAATGCTAATTGAAAAATTCACATCCAATTTTTTTCTAAGCTGAGTATTTCCACTCATAGACATGCCTAATCAAGTCTCTTGGACACAGAATCATGCCGAGTCCAGCCAACATGGCATTTCCAAGGGCTTCATAATATGATGTGGATTATATATTGCCTCTACAGATACCCGTTGTGGCGTGTGGACAATGAATAGATTAGTTGTTTGCTTTCTATCGTTCCCTCTGTCACTATCCATGGTGGTTGTCCACGCAAGCAATGTTTAGTCCATGTGATGCTCTAGCATTTTTCAACTGTCGCATCAACTAGATTTAGCTAGGTATTGTGCCTCGAATTACAAATGATATATAGAAGTTTCCGACGTGGTTGATAAAATCACCGATCATTATTAAAGTAAGCAAGCGATTTCACCGCGATTAGCAATGAGGACATAAGAACATGTCTATTACTTACTTGTAATTTGATATGTTGCCTTGCATTGATGAGGTAATCTCAATCTATCTAAAGTCAACACTTTACATAGCTGTAAGAATTTCCACACGATTGGCAATTCATCATGCGATAAGCTTCCATTTAAAAAGTAATATTTTAATATCCACACTAAAAAACTGGTAGCACTCTTAGTGATTAGTAATATGTCAATGACGTGAAGTAACTTTAGGCATATCAATAATACCCTTTAGGTAGTGGCAATAACTTTGTGAGCAATCTAGTCAATACTAGCCTTAAAATCGAGTTTAAACTTGTTAGGATCATGCACAATCACTACGAAATAAAGTGTATAGCGAGAAAGAGAAATCCACACAAAGTTTATCCTAATTCAGCCTTAAGCTGGGATTACATCTAATAGAGTATTTCATTATAATTAGCATATCACACCTCTCGTTATATCTTCAATTACAAGTGAAAAACAATATATATATATATATATATATATATATATAGAGAGAGAGAGAGAGAGAGAGAGAGAGAGCACTATCTATTCATGGGACTAAGCCCGAACTATTCAATAGAAATATGAGCGGGACCTCGTACTTTCTTGTAGTCGGTAAGTATCAACCACAACCCAATATTCAGTCAACAAATGACTACTTTGCTCACCTTATCTTTTCTTACTAGCGTCAGAATAGGCACTTCTATAAATTTCCCAAAGATTAAGAAAAAATCTCGAGAATCGATCGATAATTGGTTTATAAGAAAATAAATTCTGATCAAACGTTCAAAGTGTTTGTATACACAAATATTTTAGGTAGGAGGTACACAAAATGCGCTTGAATCAGAGAGGTTGCTATTTTCATCATATGAAAACAGTAATTTCTAAAAAAGAAAAAGGCATAAGTTTACCGAAAGTCCTAAAATTAGTTATGAATGTGCAATTGAATCCTAAAACTTTTAAAAAGTGCAACTAAGTCTTAAAATTTGTCAAATTAGTATAATCAAATCTTTTTCGTTGCATTTGTCAATTGAGTCCTCATTGTCGCTCCACCATCACTAGTTGTCAGGCCTCAGTAGGTGATGACCTTAGGTGGGGGTGGTTGGCCCTCGGCCAGACTAGTGGCTCACAATGCTGGGGCCATGGTGAGGGCCATGAACCATCGCCTCCTTTTCCCCTTTTCTATATTTCAAAACTATTTATATAATTCAAATAATTTCACGTTAAAAAATTCAAATTTTTATCATTCTCTTTCATGGCGATTTATCGACTCTTACATGGCGATTTAGTCATGTCATCATTAAGTAGAAGAGAGAAAATTATAAAAAAAGTTACATTAGTATTTTTTTTTAGCCAAGTTGGATGAAGACAATAGAATAATTAATTATATTAATAAATAAGTTTTAGTATTTAAAGTTTAAAGACTCAATTGCTCATAAGTTTTAGGACTTAACTTATAGAAAGAGATAAATTTAAGAATGAGAAAGAGGAGTCTAGAACCGCCAAAGCCATCCTCAAGTCTTCTCAATCCTTCTCTCTTTCTGTGGGTGTGTCTCTCTCTCTCTCTTCCCCGACGCTACCTTTGCTGCCACCTTGTCAACGATAGAGCAGAAGGCCCCGGATGCTTGTTCTCTCTCGATTCTGTCACCCTCTCACCGTATAAATACTGTGTTTCTCTTTAACTGCTGCCTCAGATAGACACTCATAAAGCACCTGCACAGAGCTTCCCAGCCTTTAACTGTTGCTGCTGCTTCTTCTTCGTCGTTCGTTCCATCGATCGGGTCCTGCGTGAGGTTCGACCCCGAGCTTCGTCGACACCGATGGCGGACGTTCGCATGGGGGAGGTCGAGACCTTCGCCTTCCAGGCCGAGATCAACCAGCTCCTCAGCCTCATCATCAACACCTTCTACAGCAACAAGGAAATCTTCCTCCGTGAGCTCATCAGCAACGCCTCCGACGTAAGTCTTCCCCTCCCCTATCTCCTCGATCTCGCTTGGTCTCTTCTCGTTGTCCTTTGGGAGTGTTTGGGACAGTGTTTAAGGTGATGAGGTCGCGTTGGCGTGATGCCGCTTGATCGATGAAATGTTTATGCTTCCTCACATTTGCGTGGCACTGTGACGCATGACTCTGTCCCGGGTTTTAGGTTTTGCAGGTTCTGCGGTTCTGTTAGTCTGCATAATTGGTGACGAAGTTAAGTCTAATCTTAGTCGTATCCAAAACATTTAGTGATTGCAATGAATATTCCAATTAGATTAATCAAGCAAGTTTCTGTTTTTTTCTTGTCATTCTTCTCTGAGATGCGTGCGGTTCGAGTTTAGTAGCTTTTCTCTTGTTTTTTTGCTTCTCCAACGGATGATTATGGAGGCTAATGCTTTTCCATTGATTTCTACGTGAAGGCACTGGACAAAATTCGTTTCGAGAGCTTGACCGACAAAAGCAAGCTTGATTCTCAGCCCGAGCTTTTCATCAGAATCGTCCCTGACAAGGCCAACAAGACTCTCTCCCTCATCGACAGCGGCTGCGGCATGACCAAAGCAGGTATTACAGCTTTCTGATTGCGCCTGCTGAGAAATATTTGCATGGTTCTAGCGTAAACAATCTCGTTTGGTCCGCTATGTGCCCCGATCACTGATGGAACCATCCCGGGATCTCAGGCAAATACCGAATGACCGAACGAGATCCCTTTATGGCTAAACCATCAGTGGGATTTGAGCTCTGATGAGATTGAACTGAATTTCGGTATGCTGCAGAGCTGGTGAACAACTTGGGCACGATCGCGAGATCCGGAACTAAGGAATTTATGGAGGCACTGCAAGCGGAGCCGATGTGAGCATGATCGGGCAATTTGGGGTCGGCTTTTACTCGGCTTACTTGGTTGCTGAGAAAGTTGTGGTGACCACCAAGCACAATGACGATGAGCAATTCGTATGGGAGTCTCAGGCTGGCGGGTCCTTCACTGTTACTAAGGACGTCTATGGGGAGCCTCTAGGCAGGGGTACCAAGGTTACCCTCTTCCTCAAGGAAGATCAGGTGAGTCCATCCAGTCCGAGTCTCTTTTACGAGTGAAAAATCGTCGTGCGTGTCTATCCCAAGATGTTAGTTTCTGTTCAGACATGGGCTAATGTATTGAGGAAGGTTTTTAGAACAGTTCCTTGTAGACATGGGCTAATGTTTGACGGCGCAACTGATTGTGAACGTCCTACTGCAGTTGGAGTACTTGGAGGAAAGGAGATTGAAAGACCTTGTGAAAAAGCACTCCGAATTCATTAGCTATCCAATCTTTCTCTGGGTAGAGAAGACTGTCGACAAGAAGTGAGCGACGATGAGGATGAGGAGACAAGAAGGAAGAGGAAGGTGATGTGGAGGAGGTAGATGAAGACAAAGAGAAGAAGCCCAAAAAGAAGAAAGTGAAGGAGGTGACTCATGAATGGCAGCAGATCAACAAACAGAAGCCTATCTGGCTGCGGAAGCCAGAGGAGGTGACCAAGGAGAGTATGCCGCCTTCTACAAGAGCTTGACCAATGATTGGGAGGATCACCTGGCCATCAAGCACTTCTCGGTCGAAGGCCAGCTCGAGTTCAAGGCTATCCTGTTTGTTCCCAGGCGAGCCCCATTCGATCTCTTCGACACCAGGAAGAAGATGAACAACATCAAGCTTTATGTGAGAAGGTCTTCATCATGGACAATTGCGAGGAGTTGATTCCCGAGTATCTCGGATTTATCAAGGGAGTGGTGGACTCTGACGATCCTCCTCTCAACATCTCGCGCGAGACGCTGCAGCAGAACAAAATCCTCAAGGTTATTCGGAAAAATCTTGTCAAGAAGTGCATCGAGATGTTCTTGAGATTGCTGAGAACAAAGAGGATATATCCAAGTTTTACGATGCCTTCTCCAAAAACATCAAGCTGGGCATCCATGAGGACAGCCAGAACAGGGGTAAGCTTGCGGACCTGTGAGGTATTACTCGACCAGAGCGGCGATGAGATGACAAGCTTGAAGGACTACGTGACTAGAATGAAGGAGGGCCAGAAGGACATCTACTACATCACGGCGAAAGCAAGAAGGCGGTGGAGAACTCTCCGTTCCTCGAGCGGCTGAAGAAGAGGGTTATGAAGTCCTTTTCATGGTGGATGCCATAGACGAGTACGTCGTCACACAGCTGAAGGAGTACGACGGCAAGAAACTGGTTCTGCGACCAAGGAGGGGCTGAAGTTGGAGGAGTCGGAGGAAGAGAAGAGGAGGGAGGGAAAGAGAAGAAGAAAGTCGGTCGAGAACTTGTGCAAGACCATCAAGGGAGATAGGGGGGAGATAGGGTGGGAGAAGGTGGAGGACATCAGGATCGAATCGTGGACTCGCCCTCGTTGCTGGTGAGGGGGGAATAGGAGGAGGCCAACATGGAGGGAGAGGAAGGAGAAAGGGATGAGGGAACCAGCATGGCGGCTTACATGTCCAGAAAAGAAAAACATGGAGTCAGGGACAAGGAATCATGGAGGAGCTGAGGAGAGGGCCGAGGGGACAAGAAGACAGTCGGTGAAGGATCTAGATGTGCTGCGGTAACACGAACCGCGCTTGACCTCCGGTTTCAGCCTCGACGACCCAAAACACCTTCGCGTCGAGGATCCACAGGATGTTGAAGCTCGGCCTGAGCATCGAGGAGGGGATGATGAGACTGCCGGCGAGACGCGGAGATGCCTCCACTGGAGGATGGGAGGGGAAGAGCCGGAGAGCAAAATGGAGAAGTGATTAACAGGAAGCAACTTCGCAACAAAATAAAATAATGAGAGTAATAAAGATGGATCAGGACGGGGTCTACGTTTCTCGGTCGTGCTATACAAGAGTCTTGTGGTTTTTGGGGGCTGTATTAGTACCTGCTGTGGTTTTGTCACTTCGCTCTGACTATGTAGTAGTTCATGATATGTTTGTCTTGGTAGTGTCTCTGGAATGAAAGGATAATTTATGATCAAATGAAACTGGTTTTATGCATTTGTAAATTGCGTTCAGTGGGAAAGAAAACTATAGCTACGTAACTGTTCAGGACTTTGCAAGTTAGGAATCTTAAAAAGTAAGTTTAAGGAGAAAAAGATTCTAGAATTATAATAATCAAAAAGCGATAATCAAATATACGAACATGCTCGCAGTACATGAGGTTTTTTTTTT
>JAGVVM010003176.1:0-22757 GCA_019149425.1 Psidium friedrichsthalianum
TATGTCAAGCATTTGAAACTATTGTCATTGGAGTTGCTCAGCTTCTGGGCTTATTATGATTAGATTAAAGGTTCAAGTTTCAACATGCTAGAGATAATTTTGTCTCTTGCCATGTCTAATTCATTGTTAAAATATTTGATCCCAAGTCTGTTGACTAGGAGGAAGAAGGCCAGGTGCATACTGCACCTGTAAGGCCAATGCTTTGCCCTCGCAATGAGATTAATGACTAGTTACTGAGTTTTGATTTCTTATGGTGGCAAAGAAAATCAACTTTATATTCAAAATTACAAGCACAAGAATGATGGCACTTGACAGATATAGAAGCGCAATAGTTAAGCAGTCGAGGGGCGTCTTCAGTTTTGTCAGTCTGTTCGCTTTCTCTTGAAATCTGATCTGCAACATATTCGACGTAGGTAGATTTGTTGCCTTTCCTTTCATCATCGATACTCGTGTATCATGGAAGCTGCAGTTATGAACTAAAGAATCTATCAAAGTACTTAAGTCTCTGTAGGAATGTAGTTTTGCCTTTGAGTCAAATGGGAGGTTCCAAATAAGATTCATGCGGAGATTCTGGCAATGAATGTTCAGTTCAGTCTCAGCTGTTCAAGATCTTGTGGTGGTTGATCACAAGGGAGCTCAAATTTGAACTCTTGAAATGCCTAGGTGGACTGAATTTCACTCAATGACTCCAACTCGTCGAGTTATGAGCCAACCAAATATGTGCAATTGGCCAATTTATGCCCAGTGTGAAATTATTCATTGCTTTGACAACTCATGCGTGAGTAGTAACGAAATCCACCTACAGAACCCAAATATGAGATTCACCTTCGGTTTCCTTCATTGTAAATTTGTCAAGAACATGACCCTCCCCTTGTAATTCAATTTGGCATGCCATAGAAGAGTAAAAAAAATAATTGCAGACTCAATTGCTGCACTTCTGGTAGGACCAAAATGTTGAATTTAGTGGGCTCATCTTGAATCTAGTATGTAGATGAGCAGATTCAATGAAACGAATATATTTGATAACTAAATTTTTTTCTGGATGTTGAACAACCAGCCGAAAATATTTCTTCCTCATTTTTTGCCAAAAGGAGAATTTAGTTCGTTCTTGCAAAATCTATACTATTCGAGTTATATTTTAGGTTCTCCTCATGTAAAGAAACTCATAAAAAGTTAACGACAACGGAGACAGAAGGACAAGGTCTCACGTGAAAAGCAGCGAAGACTGAGAGACATGCCTATCGTTACGTTACCACATTGGATTCTTGGTTACAACCAGTTGCGTTTCCTTCTCCCAAGGAGGAAATAGAATTTTCAAAGACCTGCCCACTTTATTCAAAGCCATCGATTCTCTGTGTGGACCACTTTTCCTGAACACGAGCATAATTATTGATGAACACCTTGACGGGCTGGTATACTGCCAACGCCAGTCTTAAATTATTGAATACTGCTGAAAAACAGAAATGCTATAATCTTGATTAGCAAACCAACGTTTTTGTCTGCATTAATGCTTCAACTATATAATACTAGTGACTTTCACTTGGCTGCCTCTATTGAAGATCTCCAGCTCTCAGCTTAGTTATACGCACACCTATAATTCTTCTACAGGGGCATCTGGGACAGAGATATCTGGTAAATAAGCTCTCATGGAGAACCTAGAGGCCGGAACGAGCAGCGTTGGTGCACCAGGAGGTGAGTATCAAGTGTTCCTGAGTTTTAGAGGAATAGACACTCGCTATGGATTCACCGACTGCCTCTACCACGGCTTGGTAGGGGCGGGAATCCGCGTCTTTAGGGACGAAGATGAACTCCGTGTTTGGGGAAGTCATCGGTGGAGAGCTGCTTCGGGCTATCGATGACTCCATACTCTACATACCCATCTTTTCTCAAAATTATGCTACCAGTAAATGGTGCCTCCGTGAGATCGCGAGGATAGTAGAGACACAGATTTGTCTAATAAATCTGAGGGCATTAAGAAGAAAATACTTCCCATCTTCTTCGATGTAGAACCTGATGATGTTAAGCTTAAAACATCATTGTATAAGGATGCGCTTCTGGAACATGGGAAGAGGTTCCCTGAAGAAGTGAAGGAATGGCAAAAGGCTCTTGTGAAGGTAGATGAAATCAAGGGATGGAACTTGAAGAAGGATGAAGGGTAAACTCTTTTAAGATCCTTAAACTCATTTTTTTTTTTCATTTAGGGGAAAAAAGAGCACAAAATCATATCACTGTTTGTTTATTTTTAGTCGTTAATGCAACTTCTACTTAATCATCAAAATAGATTCTCAGGGGAAATAACCGTACTTTCTTTAATATCTTTGAAGAACAACGTTCTTGCACCAGATTCTGAGGAATTTATTGCTCTTAACTATTTTGTTTGGGGATAAGTTCGTTATTCTTACTTATGTCGTTTCTCCTTTATTGCTTTGTCTTGTGCTGCAATTATTAGATTTTCTGAGAATAAGTGATTGGAAGAATGATACATTATTATCCAACATACCAAATCACAGATCCATAAAGTCACAGGAATATTTGACAAATCATTGCATCTGGCTGGAACTCTAATCAGATGCATTTGAATGTAGTTAGATCAATTTCCACTGGAAAATTTTGTTATCCTTTTTGGTTCTCATTAATTAGATAGAAGGGCTTTTCTTTTTGACAGTCAGGGACAACTTATCAAATTGGTTGTTGAAGAGGTTTTGGATAAGTTGAAGACAAAGCATAAACCTATGACTGAACGTTTAGTTGGACTCGCTGGTCGGGTAGAAGATGTCATGAAATTACTAGACATCGGCTCTGGTGACGTGCGGCTCATCGGAATTCATGGAATGGGTGGTATTGGTAAAACAACACTAGCCAAGGTCATCTTCAATCAACTAAGCTCGCAGTTTGGAAAGCGATGCAGCTTCCTTGAAGACATTCGAGAAGGGTCAACAAAGGATGGCTTGGTCAAGTTGCAGGAGAAATTGCTGTTGACATTGTTAATTCTAGCGCAATAGAAAAAATTCCTGATGCTGATTATGGCATGAGGAGGACCAGAGAAATACTTTGCAATAAGAGGGTCCTCATAGTTCTTGATGACATTGACAGGGGTGAACAAATCGAGAAACTACTAGGAAAATACAGTCTGCATCCAGGAACGAGGATAATTGTTACGACTAGGGATACAAGCGTGCTGTCGATTAAGGGATTTAAGTATACAGTTCTACCTTATCCGATGGAGGAGCTGAATTTTAATCATGCACTCCAGCTTTTCGAAAGGCACGCATTCGGTGGAGACTCTCCTTCAGATTATCATCGTGGCCTTGCTAGGAATATTGTCTCTACTACTGGGGGGCTTCCTTTGGCTCTTGAAGTCATAGGTTCACTCCTCTATCAAAAGCCCAAAGCATTATGGAGTGAGACACTAGACAAGTTAAGAGAAATACCGGAGAAGGAGGTCCAAACGAAGTTGAAGATTAGCTATGACGCGCTAGATGATTATCAGCAACAGATTTTTCTCGACATTGCTTGCTTTTTTGTTAATGAGGATAAGATGAATGCAATTTACATGTGGACTGACTGTCGATTTTTCCCCGAAGGCAGAATCGATGTCCTTATTAGCATGTCCCTGATAAAGATATTACATAACAATAAATTTTGGAAGCACAACCAATTAAGAGATCTTGGAAGGCAAATGGTTCGTAAAGAAAGTTTGACAGACCCTGGAGAGCGTAGTAGGTTGTGGATGAGTGAAGAGATCCTCGAAATATTGAGATCGAAAGAGGTATTGTATGAACAATTACTAGTTTGCGATTAGAAAATTAGATATAGATTGCCCTTTCTATTCAGTGACAAATCTTTGTATGTGATAAAAGAATCATAGCTAATAATTAACGGATGTTTGCTTACAATTCATTGGCAGAGTAAGAAGAAGGTTCAAGCATTTGATCTAGATGAAAAGGTTTCTCCAAACTTGATCACAAATGAACAGCTTGAAAGGTTTGGAAGTTTGAGGTTCCTAAAATTATGTAACACAACCTTTGTTGGAGATTTCTCGGAGTGCCTTTTTAAGATAAGATGGTTTTCTTGGCATTCTCCTCCGCAAAGTTTTGGGCTGTCGATATGCATTCAAGAAATATAGTTGTTCTTGAACTTTCTGACAATCACTTTACAGATGATTCGGAGGTGTGGAGCTTTTTCAAGATATCTTCTCTTATGTGCTTATTACTTCTCTAATTTTCCTTATAAATATGTCTAATAGTTTCCATCTGAAATATAATTACCTTCTGTAGATGGCAACCAAATTAAAGGTTCTAGCTCTCAAAAGGTGCTTTGGCATTACCGGAACTCCAGACTTCTCCAAGTGCTTGATGTTAGAGAGGTTGACTCTTGAAAGATGTGACAATTTGATAGAAATTGACTGTTCAATTGGAAGACTGAAGTATCTGACTGACTTGAATATAAACGAGTGCCTGCGTCTTGAAGAGTTGCCTAAAGAAATTGGAGGGCTAGAGAAACTAAAGCGCTTCTCTTTGACAGATTGCTATAGGGTGAGCAAACTTCCAGACTCAATTGGTAAGTTAGCGTCCTTGACGGAGTTGTCTCTATCAAACATGAGAGTTACAAGCTTACCTGATTCAATCTGTAGACTCAAATGTTTGTCAACTCTCAATGTATCAAGAATGCCCATCACCGAACTTCCAGACTCTATCAAAGCGCTAGTGAAGCTTGAGTCTCTCTCTCTGATTAGCACTAAGATCAGAGAGCTTCCTATCTCCATTGGAAAGCTGAGATCACTGCGTTTGTTGGATTTTTCATGTAAGATGATACCTATAGTAACTGGAAAAGGGTGGAAGTTGCCTAGTGCTATTGGAATGTTGGAGAATCTTGAAGAGATACATGCTGAGCGCTGTGAAGAGTTAGAAGGCGAAATTCCTAATGAAGTTGGCAACTTGCTCTCGTTGAGAATCTTAAACTTATCAGGTGCACGAATAGACACCATACCCAGCGTAATCAACATGCTTCCTAGCCTCCAAAACTTGTCTTCATGTGCATGAATTTTGAGGACATCACAGCCGGAGCTTCCCACAAGCTTGATCTGTTTACGTGTTGAATCTCGCTCGCTACTGTTGGTCCCTAATCTCTCGAACTTGACTAATTTGGAGGAGTTGCTCCTTTCTGATGGCTCTAGACATACAGGCGGATCACATCTAATGCAGACTTCTGACTTATCATGGATTGGGAGGTTATCCAAATTGAGCAAGTTGGAACTGCGCCTCTGGAACAACCCCGTACCACCTACAGAGTTGTGCTCCCTTTCTCTCCTGGAAAAACTTACTTTGTCTAGTCTGAATCTGCAACCTCTCATGCAGCTTCCATCTTCCTTGTTGGAGTTGCGACTTGATAACTTCAACTCGACCAGATCACTATCGTCCAACTTGAGAAGTTTATCGACGTTAGTGCTCTATGGCTCTCGGGTGAAAGAGATACAACTCCATGAGCTTCCACAGTTGAGAAATTTGACTGTGGAGTGCTGTGAACTCCTAGAGAGATTGTCCATTTTATCAACTTTAACAAACCTGATATGTCCGGGTGTGCAAATGCTCAAAGCTGGTCGACATGCAATTTCTTGGTGTGAGGGAATCGCTGCAGTACTTATCAATTGAGGATTGCCAGTCTGTGGAAAGGTTAGAGGCTAAAATCCCTGACGAATCAGAGTGTTCAAGTGAGTTGACCTTTTGTAGGGAGCGAGTGTCCGTTCTATCAACCACCCTAAAGAAGCTAAAAGAATGCAGTTTGGTAAGTTGTGGAAAGCTACTCGAAATTCAAGTTGTTGGCATGTTGGAATCATTGGAATACTTTCTTCTTTACCATTGCCATGCTGTGGAAAGGTTAGGTGGTCTGTCAAACACAAAGAACCTGCGCCATTTGGCTATCGGGATGTGCTCTCGATTAAGGGTTGTTGAGGGACTGGACCAATTAGAGCTTTTGGATGAGTTGCGTATTTTTGGGTGTTATGCTCTGGAAAGGCCAATAAATTTGCGGATCACAAAAATACCAGATGAGTGCCAAACATATTTTAGTTACTGTGGGGAGTTACTTGACTCCGATCCAGATGGAGGCAATGACATCCCATTTGAGCATTACAAAGAGATGATTCTTCAAGGAACAGCAGACGCCGAATCCAAGACCAAGAACTCTCAATTGGAGACTGAGAAGGTATGCCTCCCTCGATTATTTGATGATACGCAATGGCATCGCACTTCCTTCCATTTTCGTTGCTCCTCTCTCTTTGGCCATATTCTTCCATTCATTGACTTTATCTACAATATCTGTTTATACAAACATGAAGATGGAAATTCCAACTTGTAGATTGAATTTCTGACACTAATGTAACTGAATGACGGTAGATTGAATTGAAAAATTAGTAGTTCCTCACCATCTGCAGTAAATGATGTCTTGTTCCATATAGTGCATATTATTTTAAATTCCTGTAGTAATATGGTGATTTTGTTTTTCTTCTTTCATCAATTAATTCTAGTTCAGTCACCTGAATGTAAGAAACTCAATGTTAGAGATTGTCACTTCTGGACATTCTAATGGATATGGAAGGTCATAATGTGCTTCGTAGAGGAAGGAACTAAATTTGGAAAAGTAAACCCGACTTTGAAGGAAGAAAAGGGGTGATTTTGACTCTACTTGAACTACCGATACATCATTCAGCAGTATCTAGATTCATAATATCTTGCAGATAGGAACCATGAGTTTCTGCAGGATATCATGAGTTTGTTGTACCTTTGTTTATGAGAAAGGCAAAACTATTGTTAAGGAAAAGATTTATTTGATGACATTTGCATTTTCTCATCCTGGAATACTGGCTAAAGAAAATCTTATTTGTCATTTAGGAGGAGGCTAAAATGGAAGGGATGCCAAAGAGCCCGACGCTGAGGTTCAGCTTCGGTTCCATCCATCTGCAAGTTCTCGGGATCATGAAATTAGCGAACAGCCTCCCCTTGAAAATGTCAGAGACGGGACTCCGCCTGGAGAGGAAAATCACACTACGGAGCAAGACTCAAGCTCTTTAAGTATTTCACTGCTATTGTCTATCATTCGATCTACTGTTATCATGTCACACAAACTGAAAAAGAATATCTTGAATTTAATCACAAAATATTTTTACAGGTCCAGATGAACTTGTTCCACCAAGAACATTTTCTGATAGGTTCAAGACATGCTTAGTAAGCATATTGGAATGTATCTGCAACCGCGACTTTCCTAGCTTTTAAGCAGAGATTGTTTGAAGTTGGGAGCAGAAAAAGCATTCGAAGTATAATTCATAAGTGGAGATGGAAAGACCAAGTCTCGTCTCATCATTTTGGTAGATTGAAGAGCTAAGTGATGGCTTCAAAAGATTACTTTGAGACTCCTCTAGATGAAACTCAAAGGGGAACTGCAGTCGAGGGACAAATTTCCCAGAAACAAGAACTCGTGCTCATAGGAATTTCCTCTGCATCGGGGATTCATTATCGATTTGTCCAAGGTAAGTCTCTCTCTTAGTGGAGTACAAATTGATTTCCATATGGGTCGACTAACAAAGTATTTTTCTACTATTTGGCTTGCGTATGACAGTTTCTTCAACCTTCGAGGCATGCGATAGACCAACTGATGCACAGACAGGCAGCTGATTGGCGCTGACATACAGCCAATGATTAGGTGGCTGGTTAGCGGTAGTGTTTTGGGAACATTCACTGGCAAAGATTTAATTGAAGTTGCCTTATTTTGGAAGCCGCAAGCTCCAAAAAATGGACTTAAATGCATTTTTGTGATGAAAGCCATTCTATCAGCATCTAGTATGCATTGTTCATTAACAAGGGAATCATTCTCCAAAGTTGATAATCTGGTATGTGTTTCTTCCACATTTGCTAAATTTCTCATGAATTGCTCGGTCATAGCAAGCAAGCCCAGATATAGGACCATAATATCAAGCATTCCCTTGGCTCGTTCCCTCGTGGGAACCAAGAACAACGGGCCGAAATAGGAAGATTCAGACTATCTTAAAGAAATCACTGCCATTACATTTTAACCTTCTAACATGTCATACAGATAGAAATTTGTGCTGGTCTGATCTTTATTCTAGCCTAATTTTACACGTTTTGGCTGTATTTCCACCCACCAACTATATAGAAATTTGTACTGCTCTGAAACTTTTTCCATAAGGATCCACCAACCATGTAGATCTTTGAATTTCCGTAGGTCATATTGACATAGTTATTTTAGCATTTCACTATGCTTTGATTATTTGCTGTTTTTCGTACTTCTGGATCTTTTTTCCGTGGCTTTCGCCTTTATAATTCTGCTAGTCGCCCTCATCCCGTAGATATGTCTCCTGAATTCCACGTCGAAAACTCCACGAGAATTTCTCTGCACCAGCTTTAACAATACAAAGCGGCGAACCAGAGTACTGCCCTAAAATGCTAGGATTGAGTGTAATTTGCAAACGATCCTAGCAACACTGAGAAATACTCTCGAAGTGACATAACCACATGACCAACAAAAGAGAGGGGAGAGAGCTAGTGATTAAAATAGAGTTTCCTTTTCTTCTTCTTGTTGTGCTTGTGTTTTGTCTCTGTTGATTTTATGGAGAAAAAAGAAAGATTAGACATACAAAACTGACAGATCTTGAACCGTCAAGAGCACGCAAGAACCACAATAAAATCAAATCACACGGTCTAAAACCTAACAAAAAAAAAACAACGTAAGACATTCAAAACTCATCAGCATTTATATATCTGTCATACAGAGGGTTCTTGCGAGGCTGTTGATAGTTCGAGCTCGGGCTAGATTTAAGTAGGTAGATATAAAAGTATACCATCTACTTAGTCACTTCTTAGTTCTTCCAAACATGAAGGTTGTCATGGCCACGGGCCAATTTAGGCTTGAAATTGACCCGGAACCGGCCCAAGTCAAAACAGAAATCGGCCTATTTATTGGGCCGACAGTTCCAAACTGGAATCAGCCCGTGGCATCCAGGCTCAGTTTCGATTTCTTCGTACCATTAGGGGTGATCGGTTCCCGGTCCGGTCCGATTCCCCTCAAGAACCGGGAACTGGACCGGTGGTCCCGGTTCCCAATTTGTCAAAACCGGGAACCGGACCGACCATCCCGAGAATCGGACCGGACCGGACCGATAAATGGACCGGACCGGACCGGACCGAACCGGACCCGACCCGACAAAAAAAAAATATAACCAAGATTATTCTCTAATTGTTGAAATTAATATCGTTATAGAACTTCAATGTCTATATAAAATGACTTCCCAATAGAAAAAAATAAGAGGCCTAAGGAGTTGAAAGAAATTCACGAACCGAATTAGGGAAAAAATTTTAAAAAAAGAACCGGTCCGGTCCGGGCGGTCCGGTCCTAGAAACCCGGAACCGGGAACCGGACCGCCCGGTCACCGGTTCCAATTTTAGGAACCGGGAACCGGACCGGACCTCTATAGAACCGGGAACCGGACCACCGGTCCCGGTCCGGTCCGAGCGGTCCCGGTTTGGGTGGGCAAGTTGCTCACCCCTACGTACCATGAACCGGGCTCGGAACCGGCGGTTTGGGCTGGTTCCGAACCGTAGATTTTTTTTTTAAAAAAAAATTGCAAATCTTTCGCTCTTCCCCTTTTCTAGCCGTAGTCTATCCCCTTCCCCACTCTCTTACTTTTCTATCTTCTCTCTCTTACTTTTCTATCTTACTTTTTCCCCGACGCCCCCTACTGCATTTTCTTCTTCCTCTTTTTCATTTGGCTGACGCCACCGCCAATTCCTCCGTCCACGACCAACCTCCAGCCGAGCCCTCCGCCCATCGCCACCTCACCCCGCAGCCCCTGCAGCTTGCCGTCACGCCTCGCTGGGCCACTGTCTGCCATGCGTGCCGCGCCATCACCGCGAGCCCGCACCAAACCCACCCAGGGCTCAGTAAAACCAAAATCGGCAAATCTTGAACCGGAACCATCAGTTCATGAATCAGAACCATGGCCATGACTACATGAAGGATTCCACTGCACATTATACGGATAATATAGAGGAGCCGATTCAATAACACAAATGCATTCGTTGACAACTAAATTTTTTCTCGATGTCGAAATCCCGGCCAAATGTGTTTCTTTCTCATCTTTTGCCAAAAGGGGGAGAGAATTTAGTTGGTTCTTGCAAGATCAGGAGTATTCAAGTTACCGTCATAGATTCTCCTCGTGTGAAGAAACTCTTTAAAAATAAAAAATAAAAATTGACGACAACAGAGACCAAAGGACAAGGTCGCATGTGAAATAAGCGAAGACGAAGAGACAGGCCTTATCGTCTCCACGTTGGATTCCTGGATACCACCAATTGCGTTTTTAAGTTTATGGTCTTCCAGCGAGTCATCTTAAAGTCTCCAAAGACCTAACCCCACTTTATGCAAAGCCATCTATTCGATATGTACAAACCACTTTTCCTGAACAAAAAGCGTAATTACCGAGGACCCGTTTCTTTTCTTATCTTCTTATACCGACGACCCCCTTGACCGGCTGCTATGCTGCCAACGCCAGTCTTAAAGTATTGAATACAGCTGGAAAAACAATCAAAGCAAACAAGTTTGTCTGCATCACTTGGCTGTATATATTGAGAATCTCTAGCCCTAAAGCTTACGTATACACATCCCCATAACTTTTCCATCGGGACAACTGAGAGAGAGAGAGAGATCTGGTAAAGTAAGCTCCATGGCGAACCTAGAGGCCGGAAGGGGCAGCGGTGGTGCACCAGGAGGTGAGTATCTAGTGTTCTTGAGTTTTAGAGAAACTGACACTCGGTATGGATCCATCGACTGTGTCTACCACGCTTTGGTAGATGCAGGAATTCGCGTCTTCAAGGACGAAGATGAACTCCGTGTAGGGGAAGTGATTGGCATAGAGCTTCTTCAGGCTATTGACGGCTCCACACTCTCCACACCTATCTTTTCTCGAAATTATGCTACCAGTAAATGGTCCCTCCGCAAGCTTCCTAGAATCCTTCCCGTCGTTGTTGATGTGGAACCGGCTGATGTCAAGCTTAAAACATCAATGTATATGGATGCCCTCTCGGAACACGAGAAGAAGTTCCCTGAAGTGAAGGCACGGCGGAAGACTCTTGCGAAGGTAGATGAAATCAAGGGATGGAACCTGCAGAAGGTGAAGGGTAAATTCCATTTCAGATCCTTAAAACTCATTTTTTTTCATTTGAGGGGAAAATAAGGACACGATCTCATGTCAATCTTTGGTTTTTTATTTCCAATTGTTCATATAAGTTTTACTTGATCATGAAAATATATTTTCGGAGGAAATAACTATACATTCCTTAATATCTTCGAAGAAGTAAGTTCTTGTGCCAGAGTCCAAAGAATTCATTACTCTTAACTTTCATGTCTGGCGTATACCAGTATTAATGATGTTGTTTTTCCTTTTATAGAGTTTTACATGATCGATGTTGCTTTGTCTTGTGCTGCAATTATGTGATTTTCTATGCAGGAATGATTGCAAGACAGATATATCAATTTATCAAAACATATCAAATCACAAATCCAGAAAGTCACAAAAAAAAAAAACGAAAAAACATTGCACCTGGCTTAGACTCTAATCAAATGATTGGCATATAGTTAGATCAGTTTCAGTCATTTATTTAATAGATGGGTTTTCTGTTTGACAGCCAAGGACAATTTATCAAATTGGTTGTTGAAGAGGTTTTGGATGAGTTGAAGATAAAGCATAAACCTATGACTGAACATTTAGTTGGACTCATTGGTCAGGTAGAAGAAGTCATGAAATTACTAGTCACCAATTCTGGTGATGTATGGCTCATCGGAATTCATGGAATGGGTGGAATAGGAAAAATAACAGCAGCCAAGGTCATCTTCAACCAACTATGTCCATACTTTGGAAAGCAACGTAGCTTCCTTGAAGACACTCAAGAAAAGTTGACGAAGGAGGACTTAGTCAAACTGCAAGATATATTGTTGTTTGGACATAGTCAATTCTAGAACAATACAAAGCATTCCTAATGCTAATATGGCAGGAGGATGACCAGAGAAACAACTTACGAATACATGCATCTATTAGAATATCATTGATAATGGAAATACATAACAAGAAATTATGGATGCATGATCAACTTAGAGACCTTGGAAGGGAAATTGTTGTATATACAACAATAAGTTTTGGATGCATGATCAATTGAGAGATCTTGGAAGGGAAATTGTTGCATAGACAACAATAAGTTTTGGATGCATGATCAATTGAGAGATCTTGGAAGAGAAATTATTGCATAGATAATAATAAGTTTTGGATGCATGATCAACTAAGAGATCTTGGAAGAGAAATTGTTCCATATGGAAAGTCCGATAGACCAATTACTAGTTTGCTAGTAGAAAACTAGACATTCCATTACTGAGAATTGTCTTTTCTATTGAGAAACATTTCTTTAGTGGATGATTATTAAACGATTACTTAGAATTAGTTGGCATAGTAAGAAGGTTCAAGCCCTGGATCTAGATGGAAAATATTATCCCATCTTGATTGCAAATGGATAGCTTGAAAAGTATGGAAGTTTTAGGTTCCTAAAGCTATCTAATGGAACCTTTGTCAGAGAATTCTTGAAGTGTCTTCCAAAGATAAGATGGATGGATTACTTGGCATTCTCCTCCTCAAAATATTTGGGGCAGTCGATATGAGTTCAACAAATATAGTTGTTCTTGAACTTTTTGACAATCACTTTACAGATGATTCGGAGATGTGGAGCTTAATCAAGGTATCTAAACTTACGTGTTGATTACATCGACTCTTATTTTCTCCTTGTATTTATGCCTAATAGTTTTGCATGTGAAGCAGAATATTGTCTGTACATGGCAACCGGATTAAAGGTTCTAGCTCTCAAAAAGTGTTTCGGCATTTCCAGAACTCCAGACTGCTTGCGTCTTGAAGAGTTGCCTAAAGAAATCGGAGGACTAGTGAAACTTTAGCTCTTCTCTTAGACAAATTTCTTGAGGGTGAGCAAACTTCCTGGCTCAATTGGGAAACTAGCATCCTTGATGGAGTTGCATCTGTCAAACATGAGAGTCACAAGCTTACCTGATTCAATTTGCAGACTAAATTGATGGTTCCTCATTCTCTACAGTGATAGATGTCTTGTTCCACATAATGCATATTTGTTTTAGATTCCTGTAGCAATACTGTCTTTTCCTTTTGCCTCTTTCATCAATACATTCAAGTTCAGTCTCCTGAATGGAAGAAATTTAAGGTTAGAGATTTTCACTTCTGGACATTCCAAAGGATATGGAAGGTCGTAATGTGCGTCATACAGGAAGGAACTTAATTTGGAAAAGTAAAACCGTCTTTGGAGGATGAAAAGGGGTGATTCTACACGACTTAGATTGCTGAATCATCATTCAGCTGTGTACTAGACTCATGATGTCTTGCTGTTGGGAGCCACGAGTTTGCTGTACCCTTGTTTGTCAAAAAGGCAAAACCAACGTTAAGAGAACGATATGTTAGATGACATCTGCATTTTCTTATACTAGAATACTAGGCTAAAGAGAATGTTACTTTTCATTTAGGAGGAGGCTAAAACAGAAGGGGATGCTGAAGAGCCCGACACTGAGGTTCAGCATCAGTTCCATCCACTTGAAAGTTCTCGGGATCATGAAATTAGCGAAGAGCGTCCACTTGACAATGTCGGAGACGGACTCCGCCAGGAAAGGAAAATCACACTACGCAGCAAGACTTGAACTCTTGAAGTATTTCAATGCGATTGTCCATGATTCGATCTACTGTTATCATATCACAGACTGAAAAAGTATATAATGAATTTAATCACAAAATATTTTTCTAGGTCCAAATGAACTTCCGCCAAGAACATTTTCTGATAGGTTCAAGACATGCTTAGTGAGCATATTGAAGCGTATCTGCAACCGCGACTTCCTGTGCTTTTAAGCTGAGATTCTTTGAAGTTGGGAGCAGAAAAATCATTTGAAGGATAATTCAGAAGTGGAGATGGAAAGACCGAGTCTCGTCTCGTCGTTTTGGTTGATTGTAGAGCTAATTGATGGCTTCAAAACATAACTTTCAGACTCCTCAAGATGAAACTCAAAAGGAGACTGTGGTCGAGGGACAAATTTTCCAGAAACAAGAACTCGTGCTGCATAGGAATTTCCTCTGCGCTGGGGATTATCATTTGTCCAAGGTAAGTCTTTCTCTTAGTGGAGTACAAATTGATTTCCATATGGGTCAACTAGCGAAGGATTTTCTACTATTTGGTTTGCATATGACAGTTTCTTCGACCTTCAATGGCATGGGATAGTCCAACCGACGTACTGACAAGCAGCTGATTGGCGCTGATATACATTGTCAGCCAGTGATTGGGTGGCTGAATGTTTGTGAACATTCGTTACCCGAGAGTCGGTAGAAGTTGCCGGATATCGGAAGCGGCAATCTCCTAAAGAAATGGACTTAACGCATTTGTAATAAAAGCCATTCTTTCATCATCTAGTATGTACTGTTCATCATTAAGCGAATCATTCTCCAAAGTTGATAATCTGGTATTTCTTCCATATTTGCTAAATTTTTTATGAATGCTTGGTCATATCAAGCAAGCCTAGAGAAAGGATTTCACCTGTGGCCAAGAGTTATAAGGACCCTAATATCAAGCATTCCCTCGTGGGAACCAAGAACAACTGGCCGAAATTGGAAGATTCAAACTCTCTTTAAGAAATCAAAGCCGTTACTTTTTAACCTTGTATCCTGTCATACAGACAAAAGTGCCCTGAACTTCTGTATTCTAGCCTAGTTTCGCAGGTTTTGGATGTATTCCCCCCCCTCCCCCCCCCACCAACGATACAGAAAATTGTGCTGCTTTGAAATTTTTTCCATAAGGACCATAAGGATCAACCAAACATGTAGATCTTTGAATTTCTGCAAGTCATATTGACATAGTTATTTTAACATTTCACTATGGTTTTATTATTTACTGTTTTTCGTACTTCTAGATCCTTTTTCCCTGGCTTTCGCCTTTATAATTCTGCCAGTCGCCCTCATCCCGTAAATATGCCTTCTAAATTCCACGTCGAAAACTACACGAGTATTTCTCTACACCAGCCTTGAAAAAAAACATAGTGGCCAACAAGAATACTGCGCTGAAATGCTAAGATTGAGTGTAATTTGCAAACAATCCTAGCAACACTGAGAAATACTCTAGAAGTGACATAAACACATGACCAACAAAACAGAGAGAGAGCTAGTGATTAAGGTAGAGTTTCTTTTTCTTCTTATTACGCCTGTGTTTTGTCTCTGTTGATTTTATGGGGAAAAAAAGAAAGATTTGACATACAAAACTGATAGATCTTGAACTGTCAAGAGTATGCACGAATCATAATAAAATCAAATCACACGGTCTAAAACCTAACAAAAAAAAAATAGAAGACGCTGGAAACTTATCAGCATTCATATATCTGTCATATATAGTTCAGATAAACTTTGGCCAGAAGGAGAGAGAAATTTATTTTGTTCCTGCAAGATCTCTAGTTCCCAAGTTACCGTCATATATTCTCCTCGTGTGAAGAAACTTGTTAAAGAAAAAGGGAAATTTGACGACAACAGAGACAAAAGGACAAGGTCGCATGTGAAAGAAGGGAAGACTAAGAGACAGGCCTTATCGTCTCCACGTGGGATTCTTGGATATCACCAATTACGTTTTTAAGTTTATGGTCTTCCAGCGAGTCACCTTAAAGTCTTCAAAGACCTAGCCCCACTTTCTGCAAAGCCATCGATTCGATATGTCCAAGCCACTTGTACAAAGCATCATTACCGAGGACCCCCTTGAACGGTCGCTGTGCTGCCAACGCCAGTCCTGGAATATTGTATAGTGCTGGAAAAACAGTAATTTGTAATCTTGATTAAGCAAACCAAAAAAGTTTGTCCGCATCACTTGGCTGTATATATCGAGAATCTCTAGCTCTAAGCTTAGGTATACACACCCCTGTAATTTTTTTAGATAGAGGGAGATCCGGTAAAATAAGCTCCCATGGCAAACCTGGAGACGGGAACGAGCAGCGGTGGTGCACTGGGAGGTGAGTATTTCGAGCGTTCCCTAGTTTTAGAGGAGTTCGCACTCGTTATGGATTCATTGACTATATCTACCACGTCTTGGTTCATGCAGGAATTCGCATCTTCAAGGACGAAGATGAACTCCGTGTAGGGGATGTGATTGGCAGAGAGCTGCTTCGGGCTATCGACGACTCCGTACTCACGATACCTATCTTTTCTCGAAATTATGCTATCAGTAAATGGTGCCTCCGTGAGCTCGCTAGGATCCTTCCCATTTTTGTTGATGTGGAACCCGCTGATGTCAAGCTTAAAACATCCTTGTATACGGATGCCCTCTCGGAACACGAGAAGAAGTTCCCTCAAGCGAAGGCATGGCGAAAGACTCTTCTGAAGGTAGATGAAATCAAGGGGTGGAACCTGCAGAAGGATGAAGGGTAAACTCCATTTAAGATCCTTAAACTCATTTTTTTTTTTTTCATTTGAGGGGAAAATAAGAACACGATCTCATGTCACTGTTTGGTTTTTATTTCCAGTTGTTCATGTAAGTTTTACTTGACCATGAAAATATATTCTCAGAGGAGATAACTGTACTTTCCTTAATATCTTCGAAGAAGTAAGTTCTTGTACCGGAGTCCGAAGAATTCATTACTCTTTAACTTTCATGTTTGGCGAATACCAATATTAATGACGTTGTTTTCCGTTATATAGAGTTTTACATGATATATATTGCTTTGTCTTGTGCTGCAATTATGTGATTTTCTGTGGAAAAATGATTGCAAGACTAATATATTATCTAAACATATCAAATCACAAATCCAGAAAATCGCAGGAAAAACGAAGAAACATTGCATCTGGCTTGAACTCTAATTAGATGATTTGCATATAATTAGATCAATTTCAGTCGTTTATTAAATAAATGTGGTTTCTTTTTTACAGCCACGGACAATTCATCAAATTGGTTGTTGAAGAGGTTTTGGATAAGTTGAAGATAAAGCATAAACCTGTGGCTGAACATTTAGTTGGACTCATTGGTCAGGTGGAAGAAGTCATGAAATTACTAGACAACGATATTTCTAATGTGTGGCTCATCGGAATTCATGGAATGGGTGGAATAGGAAAACAACAGCTACTAAGGTCGTCTTCAACCAACTATGTTCACACTTTGAAAAGAGACATAGCTTCCTTAAAGACACTCAAGAGGAGTCGAGGAAGGAAGGCTTAGTCAAATTGCAAGATATATTGCTTTTTGGACATAGTTAATTCTAAAGCAAAACAAAGCATTCCCGATGCTAATTATGGTAGGAGGATGACCAGATAAGTAGCTTATGAACACATGCATCCATTAAGATATCCTTGATAACAATAATAGATAACAATAAATTATGGATGCATGATCAACTAAGAGATCTTTGAAGGAAATTGTTGCAACAATAACAATAAATTTTGGATGCACGATCAACTCAGAGATCTTGGAAGGGAAATTGTTACATAGACAAGAATAAGTTTTAGATGCATGATCAACTCAGAGATCTTGGAAATGATAAGTTTTTGATGCATGATCAACTTAAAGATCTTGGAAGGATAAGTTTTGGATGCATGATCAACTTAAAGATCTTGGAAGAGAAATTGTTACGTAGACAATAATAAGTTTTGGATGCATGATCAATTAAGAGATCTTGGAAGGGAAATTGTTACATATCGAAAGTCTGACAGACCAATTACTAATTTGCTAGTGGAAAACTAGACATTCTATTACTGAGAATTGCCTTTTTTACTGAGAAACATTTCCTTTGTGCATGATTATTAAACATTTGCTTAGTATTAGTTGGCATAATAAGAAGGTTCAAGCGGTTGATCTAGATGGCAAATATTCTCCCAACTTGATCACAAATGAATAGCTTGAAAGGTTTGGAAGTTTTAGGTTCCTAAAGCTATCTAATGGAACCTTTATCGAAGACTTCTCGGATTTTCTCCCGAAGATAAGATGGATTACTTGGCATTCTTCTCCTCAAAATTTTTGGGGCAGCCGATATGCGTTCAACAAATATAGTTGTTCATGAACTTTATGACAATCACTTTGCAAATGAATCGGAGATGTGGAGCTTAATCAAGGTATCTAAACTTATGTGTTTATTACATCTACTCTTATTTTCTCCTTGTATTCATGTCTGATAGTTTTGCATTTGAAACAGAATACTGTCTGTACATGGCAACCAAATTAAAGGTTCTAGCTCTCAAAAGGTGTTTCAGCATTTCCAAAACTCCATACTTCTCTAAGTGCTTGACGTTAGAGCGGGTGACTCACAAAAGATGTAACAATTTGATGGAGATTGACTGTTCAATTGGAAGATTGAAATCCCTGATTGACTGAATATAAACAACTGCTTGCGTCTTGAAGAGTTGCCTAAAGAAGTCAGAGGATTAGCGAAGCTTAAGTGCTTCTCTTCGACAGATTGCTTTGGGGTGAGCCAAACTTCCCAGCTAAATTGGGAAACTAGCATCCCTGACGGAGTTGTATCTGTCAAACATGAGAGTCACAAGCTTACCTGATTCAATTTTCAGACTAGATTGATGGCTCCTCATTCTCTGCAGTGATAGATGTCTGGTTCCATATAATGCATATCTGTTTTAGATTCCTGTAGCAATACTGTCTTTTCCTTTTGCTCTTTCATCAATACATTTAAGTTCAGTAACCTGAATTGAAGAAATTTAAGGTTAGATATTTTCACTTCTGACATTGCAGGGATATGCAAGGTTGTATGTGCGTCGTCCAGGAAGGAACTAATTTGGAAAAGCAAAACCGTCTTTGAAGGAAGAAAAGGGGTGATTCTACACAACATAGATCACTGAATCATCACTCAGCTGTGTACTAACTCATGGTGTCTTGCGGTTAGAAGCCATGAGTTTGCTGTACCCTTGTTTGTCAAAAAGGCGAAACCAACGTTAAAAGAAGGATATATTAGATGACATCTGCATTTTCTCATCCTAGGATACTGGCTAAAGAGAATCTTACTTTCATTAGGAGGAGGCTAAAAACGAAGGGGATGCCGAAGAGCCCGACACTGAGGTTCAGCTTCAGTTCATCCACTTGAAAGTTCTCGGGATGATGAAATTACGGAAGAGCCTTCCCTTGACAATGTGAGAGCAGGGACTCCGCCTGGAAAGCAAAACCAGACCACGGTGCAAGACCCGAACCCTGTTGTGTATTTCACCGCCATTTTCTATGTTGTGATTTATTGTTATGATGTCGCAGGGAGTCAGAGACTGAAGAAAGCATATATTGAGCTTACCCACAACCTGTTTTTGCAGGTGTTGTTAAACTGCTCCACCAAGAACATTTTGTGATGGATTCAAGACATGCTTAGTGAGCATATTTGGGAATATGGTCTGCAACCCCGACTATCTAGCTTTAAAACCGAAATCTTTTTGTTCGAAACAGAAAAGGCACTTCAAGGATAATTCAGAAATCGTGGAGAAGGAAAGACCAAGTCAAGTCGCCCTCGCCATTTTGGTTGGTGAAGAGCTAAGCAATGGCATCAAAGGATAACTTCAGACAATTGTTCCAGAAACAAGAACTCATGTTGCATAGGATATTCCTCCACGTTGGGGATTCATTATCCAATTATCCGAGGTAAGTCTTTCTCCTAGTGTGGCACAAATTGATTTCCATATGTTCAACGCACTAAGTATTTTCTTATATTTGCTTTCTGTATGACTTTATGACCTTCTTCAACTTCGAAGGCATTTGATAAACAACTGACGCGCCGGAAGCAGCTGATTGGCACTGATATACATTTTTCAGCCAATAGATAGGTGGCCGGTTAGCAGTTATCTTTGTCGACATTCATTAGCCAAGATTAATAGAAGTCGCCTGATTTCGAAAGCAGCGACTTCCTAAATTGTGGGACTCATAGCGTTTTGTACATAACACTTTTCATTGTCTAGCTTGCTCCACTTTCGTCGATAAGGGAACCGTACTCCAAAGTTGGTAATCTGGTAGTCTTCGTACCTGCTAAATTGCTCATGAATTGCTTGGTCGTAGCAAGCAAGCCCAGAGAAAGGATCTCACTTGGGCCCATGATTTCTAAGGACCTGACGTCAAGCTTCTCTATTCGCCCGTTCCCACTTGGGAACCAAGAGCAGCTTGGCCAAAATACGAAGATTCGAAACTCTCTTATGAAATCACTGCGGTTATGATTGTAACCTACTATCATGTCATGCAGATAAAAGTGCATTCAACATAAAATTCTAGCCTTACTTTGCAGGTTTGGATGTATTTCTCCACACCCCCCCCCCCCCCCCCCCAAAAAAAAAAAAACGAACTATACTGATCTTTGTACAGGTTTGAAACCTTTTTACAACGAAATTAAGACTTATTTGAAGGAGACTAAAAATGAACGAATTTCCCAGCACCAACCATGTCGTTTTTTGAATCTCTGAAGGCCACACTGACATTAATAATTTAGCATTTCACTATGGTCGGAGGATTTGCTGTTTTTGGTACCTTTGGATCCTATTCTTGCGGCTCTCGCCTTTTATATAATCTGGAAGTCGCTTCATAGGTATGCCTCTTGATTTCACCGTCGAAACTACATGATATTGTCTCTGCACCAGCTTTGATGAAGAGTGAAGACTAATTTGCACTAAAATGCTCTGTTGGATGGAAATTTCAAAAAAAATAGCAACATTGAGAAAGACGAGCAGTGCATGAACGAATAACAAAAACGAGAGAGAGAGAGAGCTTGTGAGTAAGGTATAGTTGCTTTTTCATCTTATTGTGCTGGTGCTGTCTGTGTGGAATTTCTGGGAGAAAGAGAACATATAGGAAAACATGATTTGACAGATCTTGAACTGTCTGCGTTAGCAAGAACAGAGTAAATAAATTACACAGTCTAATACCTTCAACAAAAATTGAAGATGGTGAAAATTCATCAGCATTCAACTTTCTGTCATACAGAGGGCTCTCGAGAGGCAGTGTGGTAGTTCTAGCGTTTCCCGGGCCAGATATAGTGGAGAGACATAAAAGGGGCCATCTCACTTGGTTACTTTCTTCCAAACTTGGAGGACCCCGCTGCAAATTATTTGAAAAAACCACCATACTTATGTCATGAAGTTGAGAAAATGATTAAGGTTGAAATTTGGGACTTAATTGTAAACTGGGAGTGAAGCTTACCCCACAACTCCCTACAGAGGGCAAGAGGCACTATATCAGAGCACAAGTAGCTCGGTGAAACCCCACAGATGGCAAAGAGTACAATCACCAAACGAGAACGAGGGAGAGAAAAAAAAAACACAAGACTCAATCATACAATTGCAGTGGATGTCCAACATTCGCATACCTCACAAAAGTCTTTGGTAAACTTCCCCACAGATCCACGAAGGGATATTCGGTATTCCCGAGCTAAACATTGATCAGAGTCTGGAATTTGCCTTGTCGAATCTGAAAGGATCAATATAGCCAAGTCAATTTCTGAGAGAAGGAATCTAGTCCAATAAAGAAAATCAAGAGAATGGTAACTTACAGATCCTAAGGGACGTGTAAGCCAGCAGAGAGATTCCCTTAGTTTCTTGAGGGTCATTGCACACCATCCATCATAAGAGTCAGCCGCTTCAATTCCTACGCAACACCAACCTAATAAGATGGTAATAAAAGAACATATAGGATATTAACTATCCCTTGCATTTCTCAGTTTGAATTGTGCCAATTTTAACATCATGGATCTGGCAAATAAAAACGTCAGTATACCATCTCAAAAACCAGTATGATGCAAGCTTATGACTTCCAAATGAAACATAAGAGCTTTTCAGGGTCTCCCATCAACTTACCAGTGTATGAATAAATTCCATGTGTCATGGCTAAAGCTTCATCAATCAACATCAATCCTGAGTCAACACTAAAATATTGTAGAGAACAAGACAAAGGATGTAGGAATCGACACCAATTCCAGAAAAATTTCGCGACTATCCCCCCTATCATCCGATATCCCCCCATCTTCTGTCGTCTAGATTCATAACAATATATAAGAAATACATAATCCATGATATGAACACATATGAAGAAGGCGTCCACTTTCCTGATAGTCTCCCCACACCACCAACCTTGGTGCTAATTCTAAGCGCTAGAGGCACTCTGCGAATCACTAGTCTTCGAGAAAGTAGGAATACAAGCAACTATCTTCTCACTAAGAAGGCGGCAAAAAAAAGATCGAGAACACTCAAGAAAACTCTAGGCTTCGTTTCTTTGCTTTCTTTTATCTCTCATTCCGCTACTTTTCGTTCCTTTTTTGCTCTCTTCTATATGCCGGTGCAGGCCTTTTCACACTAATATAGAGGGTAAACTTGTAACCTAGAAGCAAATAAAAGAGAAAGACAAAAAAGCCCTTAATGAAATATTTGCTACACCAACAATCTCCACTGGAAGACAAATAATTGAATGCACAAAGCAAAATTTGCATCATTCCTCTTAAAAACTAGTAACGGAACTGGCCTCTGCGATACTCCTCATCAATTAACATGGAGTAAACCAATATAGTAGACAGAAAGTATGCTTCTTCTGTCTAATACCTGGTAAACATGTCAGCTGATTCTTAGAACTTTCAATCTTTTGTAGCTCTAACCGTTATTTCAATGCTGAAATGATGAAGTGGATAACGCTTCTTGAATCTTGTCCTGA
>JAGVVM010003177.1:0-39176 GCA_019149425.1 Psidium friedrichsthalianum
TTGGTATTAAGTGAAATCATCTAGCAAAGGGGTTTGAGTTTGTTTATGAATAGTGAGATAGGGTGATTGGTGTTTTCCTATTCATTGTATTATAATTTGTGTCCTTGCTTGGAGGATGCAGATTATTTTTTAAATATTTTCGACCTCGGGTCAGGTCATGCTGGGTCAAAATTGTTCTGTTGTCCAGCATTTCTAATGAATTGTGATGCTACGCCGTCCATATGGGTCAAAGAGCCATATTTGACCCATATTTCTTATAAATAATTGCGTCTTATTGGGTCATTAACATTTAAGGACTTCCTAAAAATTTGTCCAAAAGTTTTAGTGACAATTAAAATGGGTCAAAACTACTGGTCCATCCGTCATGCAACCCATTTTCTGACCCATATTGTACCCATTTTCGATCCTACTCTCACAAATTACAATGACCTAGTTCTTTCCGTTTGTTTCACGTAAATGTATATTTTCGGAAATTATTTTTGAGGAAGTACTTTTCAAGACATGATAATATTTTCCTATGTTTGATTATACATAAAATAACTGGAAAACAATTCGTCGTTGTATATTTACTTGATTTCGTGGATTGACGGTGGCAGCGGCCGACGATTGGCCGCGGCAGCAACAGGTGGCCCGGTCCGCTGCTGCGACGGGTGGCCGCGTAGACTGGCAGTCCGGCCGTAGGCGAACGGCGGCCGAGGTCCGCGGTAGACCCCGGCCCGAGGCGACCTGTGGCGGCCCTCGCGATCGGGCGTCCGTCCTCGGCTACCGGAGCCGCGGAGTACTGCCGATGGCGACCGGCTGCCGTCACTCGCGACTTTGCTGTGGCCGCTCGTCGACCGAGCACGCACGCGGCCCGAGGTATGACCCGCCCGAGCGACTCCGTGACCGTCCGCTGAGTGCACCTGAGACGCGGCCTCGGCCGAGGAAGACCGTCCGAGGCGCTACCCTACGGCCGTGCCTCGGTGACCGGATCTCTGCGCCGCGGCTGGCCGCGAGGTGACGTGTTTCTCTGCGACCGACGGCCGTGCCGCGTGACCGTCCTCGTCGCCGCGGCCGGCCGCTGTAAGACCGGCCTCTGCGAGCCGACGGCCGGCCGCGGATAACCGTCCTCCGGCGACCCCGTCCCCGGCCGCGGCGACTGGCCTCGGCGACCGGTGCCGGGTTGACCCAAGACAATGTTCCGGGGCAGCAACTATCAGTGGCGAACGTCCCACCTGGACCGCCGCCGCTCGCCGTGGACTGGAGAAAAAGAAAGAAAAAATAAAATCAAATAAAATAGGTTAATGAGTTATATATTTTTTTTGGAATATTAGTGTGATTTGTGCAATATGGGTCAAAAATGGGTCGGGTCGGGTATAGTTGGTTGCGGGTTGGTCGGGTATGGTCATTGAATTATGAGGTCAAAATGGGTTAGCGTGTCAATATATGGGTCGGACCATATTTCGACACGACCCCAACCCGACCCGACCCGATCCACCCATTTTGACACCTCATTGATGCCTAAGCCCACTAGTTTTCATGGAATATCTTAGGTCTGAGGGGCATCAGACCGCTGTCTATACTCAAGGTTTATGCTTTTGAACATCCTATTCAATCAATTTTGGCCAAGCTCCACTGCTGTTTGGAAAAAATGTTAACTTTGGCCGAATGCGTAATGTGGTTTTATGGACTGCAGCTCATGTGCACATGTATTCCCTAACTTTTAATTTGTTCGATGTAATGCCATGACTTTTTGGAATATATACAATTTAATCCCTAACTTGAATTAATGAATGATAACATTGAACATTTTTCGTATAGTTTATTTGATAAAGTTGATATGTACTAAAATCTGGGATCGCATTGAAATGCAAATTAAAAGAGTTCATGGTATCACATCAATGAATTGAAAAAATTTCTGGATCACATTTGTATATTGAGTCAAAGTTTTGGGATCCACATCTTACATTCGGTGATAGTATATGGATCATTTGTAGTATTAATCTCTTATTATTATTATTATTTTGTACTTGTGTGTGGCCTGCCTAATCTAGCCTGTTTGTCCGTTGTCGAACCGTCGATAGGCACTGGGATTGATTGCAGCGTTTTAATGACAATGAGGTGAGCTCTTTACGGTAGTTGCGCTTTTTTTTTTTTGCTAAAGCCTCTGTGTTTAGACCCTTCTTGTTTTTGGCAAACGTGGACAATGGACCAGACCTGTCTACGGTAGGGCCAGTCGATCTTTTTTCACCTCCGTGCTTTTCTATTCGAGTTCATTAACCGCTTATCCCACTGATTTTAGATAAAAGTGATGTTGATGTTGATGCGTAGTAATCAACATAGGTTCTTCTTTTAACAAATGACAACTCTGGTTCTTGCCTGAAATTTATTTCAGCAATTCAAGCAAATTGAATTTTGAATATATTCTACCGACAGATAAATTTGATTGCTTTCGACCGATCCACCACTCATACAAGACAAGTTCAAAGCAGAATATTTTCGATTGTCCCCCTTATTTCCACCCCATATTTGATTTCGATTTTCACACCGATAGTTCGTGCGACGCATTTGGACTAAGTAAAATAGGTTTGAGAAGATATGACTGGATCAACAAACGAGAATCTCGCTCGGAGAGAAAGGATTTGATTATTTACAAAATCAATCCCACATCGTCCTTCGTGGAACACGGAACGACAATGACCCCAAAGGACGGAGCACGTGATGGCCTAGCCAAGCACAAGGCTAAGCGCATCCAAAGCTTTTTTCTTCGCCATCCTGATGCTCGGTCTCGTTGATAATATTCCTTTCTTCCTCCTCTAGTAACGAGCTAACTCACACGCCACTCTCCCTTTTCCTTCTTTCTTTCTTCCTTATAAAGAAGACACGAGTCACAACAACTAAACTAAGAGACCTCCCAAAAGTTTGCTAGAACCCCAATAACACACGCAGAGAGAGAGAGAGGATGGCGGATTGGGGCCGGTGGTAATCGCGGTGGTGCTGTTTCATCCTGCTGATCCGGGGCTGCTGTTTCAGCTGCCGGGGAGGGGAAGGTGGTGGATTTCGGGAACAGCAGACGACGGGCCGTCCATCCTCGTCCACACCAGCACTTCTTCTGTCTCATCTCCCCATCTTCCTCATCGCCCGTCGGCGTCCACATCTACACGCATAGTCCCGTTAACCATTCCGAGCCTACTCTTTCCTTATTTTCTCCTGTGGATGGTCGTCATATGATTAGTCCGTATGTTGTGAATCGTACCGCTTCATTTTTATGTTTTTATTTGTTTTATTTTTGTTTGGGCTTGTCATCTTGAATTTCCGTGGTGTACCCGAGTGAGGAAGATGCTATGATATATTTTCCTTCCGTTTATATTCGAGACTTACAACAAGGGTACCTACAAGCCAAGATCCCGAGCGTGACGGGTCACATCAGATAAATCGATCACGGAGGATGCACCCGCAAGTCAAAACTGTTGTGATGCAGCCAGGATTGGTTGTGTTGGACATCTGATATTCCACGAGAGTCGATTCTTTAGGTGCTACTCAAGCTAAGACTTAACACAAATGGAACTCTTCATCATTTGCTATGGCATTTGCCCGGAGAGTAGAACCAAATTACTGGAAACGATCCTCAGGTTTCGCTTATATCTACAACTACGTTGTTAGTATCGCAAAGTCTTTTAACAATGGAATCCACGTTATCACGGATTCAGATATGCATTACAGTTCCATGCATACAATAGATCAACATGAAGTTACATCACTTCAAAATGCTGCACAAGTCCAATGACAAATGAACCCATTTAGTCCCGTTTAAAATTCACAGAACAACGACTATCATATTAGAGACGAAAAATATGAAACATTAACAAAGTAAAAGTCGCTTAATGATAAAGTGGTTCTGGATTACACACTTCCGATATTATGAAATACCGGGATGACGCAAAGACTTAGAGAAAAAAGTACAAACTTGCTTCAGGTTCACCTACTTAGAACCTGGAACCTACCCGTCAGAACAGATTCCCTAATTTTTGGAAACATGAAAACCTACCCTCCATACCTTGGAACCTGAAACCGATCGCTTCCATCTGTCCGGTTCTTCAGGTTCCAGGTTCTACCCTGGAACCATACTCACCCCTACAGTCCATGATGGAAGTCACCACGGAATCATGGACTAAAATAGAAAAGGTCAACGAGCAAGAGGTTACAGATATAAGAGAGAGGGATCAAACAGTACTATATTTGAAAATGCCGACCTCTTGAAAATTACAAATACAGAAACACGGAGGCGTGGAATCAAAATTTGAAATGCGAGATACAAAGGAACTGAGAACTAGCTCCCCAGCTATCATCCAGAGGGGGTATTGAACTGTGTATCGTCCTCAAAAGAGCTGCAACAATACATCATTTTGAAATCCAACTACTTCAAAAGCCATCTTGAAATATATCCGCAGAATCTACAAAGAGAAAGGTATCCACAATTCTGCATCAATACTTGAAATGCTCCGTAATCTCAATCTCACTATATATGTCGCTTAAAGGCTGTAGTAATTGCAAGAACAACCGAGTTCTGTGCTCTCAATCCTCTGGGACATAATTTCGTCCCTCCAGCACATCTTGAAACGGTCTTTCCATTCACAATAGCTTCCATGCTGATCAATTCAAATTCACAAAAGGGACATGTTAGAAAACTAGCCGTGGACTAGTCCTGCACTCTTCTAAATCACGTAGATACAGGAAATTGATAGAAATCTGAACGAGAAAAGGAAAGAAATGTACAAGGAAAGAAAAGGAAGAAACAAAGGAAAACATCACAAGACTATGTGGAGTTGTTACAAGATGTCCAAAAGCACAACACAGAGAGTGATAACTTGCCCCAGTGATACTCGTTTTAGGCGACGCACTCCGTCTCATATGCTTAATGCCCAAATGACCAATTGTGAGCAATTAAATTTGGCTTGACCAATTAAATAAAACCTTCGGCTCAAGCCGATATTCCCATTTCTCCTAGCCAGCTGATTTCTTGGCAAACAAAGTCAGAGGCAATGATCACTGACCAGAGCAGAAATTTCGATGGACAGCTCAACCCAAATCTTTTGGCAATTCTATTAGGTGAAGCAAGCCGATTTCAACTCAGAATTCTCTTTGAGCTTCCATCGTATGAAGTGCATTTTCAATACTTCCAACAGCAGCCAACCATGACATTCTGAAAATTTTGGCTAAAAGCCTGAAAGTTAGTTATTCCCCTTTCAAACTTTAATGAACTCCTACCTACTTGAATTTGATGAAAAAGAAAATCAAGGTACAAAAACCCCGGTGCATATAAGCAGGTTTGACTTCTGCCAGAAGTTGCTTGAAGAACACTAATCCTAACACAATACAATACCGATGCAGACTCCAAAGAACCTCATAATTTATCAATATATGACAAGAAATGTTTTGGAGTAATTCTTGTTTGAGTAAATGATTTACAGTTTCTTGCTGTATGGGTCAAAAAGTTGCACCAGTTACAAATTAAACAAAGAATTTACGGCATCGCATCAGGAATCTATTTAGCAAAATGCACTAGCAGCAATTTCGCTGTAGGCGTAAGAGCAATGGCAAAGTCAAATCAGTGAAAAAGTCCAGACAAGCATATAGAAACCATTGTGCAGAAAGCATATCGAACTGAGATTTCGTAATATCATTGATATATGAATCATGGCAGCAAGAACATGTTTTGCTAAAAAATGTTCATCTTCCAAATTCCAAACTACCCCATACAAGCCGATGCCAAATTCAGTCCTCATGCCATGTGAATTGAATAAAGCGCATGTTATAACAGTGCCTAACTATATGGAAATTGAACATGTCAGAGGAGAGACAATATCACAAAAACATAATTTTTTGCCGAATTTTCTCATTTTCGATCGAGCATAACCCATTCAAGCAGCTGGAAATAGACTACCCGAGGTTCCCATCAGTTCAAGTTCTTCAGATAGAGATCCCACGGAGCACAAAAACAAAAAGAAAAAAAAATGTCAACAGCAGCATTAGGATCCAAAAAATCCACAGAGAAGTTATCTCAATTTCGTTGAAGAAACTACATAAAGAGTTGTAAACTAGCTTCCTAATCATAAGTTGCTCCTCTGCTTTCCTTTTTGCTATGAAAAACCTAGAAACCGACCTATTGATGAACAAGCCCTTGAACGCATAAAAAGCTAACACTAAATAACATTAAAACAAGCCACCGCCAAATCAACGATCAGGCAACAAATCTATCAAACGCCATGTGAAATTGAAGAACGAGCGACAAATTCAACCCTAAAAGCGGTTCCCGCAGACAGGAACACAGAGTCAAACAGAACAGCTCGAGAAGGGCCGGAGAAATTCCTTACACGGAACCTCCTTTCGCGGTGTCGGTGGACCAGTGGCGTAGTAAAGGATCGACCGGCCCAAGAGCGAGAGGCTCGAGACTATCCCGGCCACGTACAGGAACATCACCAACCCGAGCACCCACGGCATCAGCATGAAGCCGATGAAGAAAGTGACCGATCCACACAGCATCAGAGCCAGCGACATCCCCAGCATCAGCGAGGCGAATCCCGCAGGCGTGATCTGCGCCACCGGCCTCCTGGACGACGACGACGAGGAGGAAGCCGCCGCCGCCGCAGCAGAAATCGCTTCCGGGGATTGATCGGAGAACGAGACCGGCGTCGGGGGCGATCGCAGCAGGTTCAGAACAAGAGCGGAGAGCTCGCAGAAGGCCCGAGACTGATGGTCCTGTTCCTGCCTTCTCATCGTCTTCAACTTTTTCCCTCGTCCTTCTTCCTTCGGTCCCCCTCCGAGAAAATCTGATCGAAGAAATTATCCACTGAACGTCCTAATTGGATAAAATCCTCCCGAATTTCGCCAAAAACGAGGCAACCGGATAAACTCGGACGCTTTATCCGCACAGTTAGGTTTGATTGGAGAGAAAGCAAGGAAGCTTCCGTTTGCTTCAGTTAATAATTTTCTCGGCAAAATGGGCGAGCTGTGACACGCAGAGCTCTGCAATATTTTCTCGGGAAAATTAAAAAAAAGGGCAAAAAACTGGAATTCTACACAGATGGAAAGGAACGCGGCGACGCCATCATTTATGGTGGAAGGAGGATTTGGGGCAAAAGTCCGTAACATAAATCCCGTTATTTATCTCTTTTTTCCCTGAAATGAATAATTTTCGAACGGTCGAGATCTTATCCGTAGGCAATCCACGGTTAAGGCAGTTAACACGTCATCCAAAGGCGCGCGGGAGAGGGACGCGCTTCGGATGGGAGGTGAGGCGGGGTGGGGCCCAGCTGACGTGGGACCTTATCCTCTGCGGGAGGTGGCGGTAGTTTGCTGGGGGCGCGTGGAGGGTGGCGACGGGTCAGAGCGTTTCGCTGTTTGCAGCGTCGTTTGCCCCGATTTTAGGGCGGCGCGTGGTGCTTTTGGGCCTTCATCCGCTAATGCGTTCTTCTTTCAGCCCGGACTCTACCTAAATGATTGCGTCGCTGTGGCAAAGTCCACTAAGCTGAAAATGGCAAACGTGCGGCCCATAAGAAGTTGGGATAATTATACAAATAGTCCTGAATTGTGACAAATTATGCAACATCATCTCTGGACTTTTAGTTTACTATGAACTTTTAATTTGCTCAGTATGGTTCCCGAACTTTTGATGCATGCTCATTTTAATATGTAAACTATGTGAAAAAGGTCCAAAATTGTTTTTGAACTTGAATTAATTGAACTTCATATACTTTAGGGACTAGATTGAGCAACATTGAACAAATTAAAAATCTGGAGATGGCATTACATATCAAGATAAAGTTAAGGGACTATATTGAACAAATTAGAAGTTCAGGGACGACATTACGCATTGGGCCAATGTTTAAGGACCATTTATGTTATTTTCTCTAAAAAATTCAAGATTGGGTTTGTGAGGACTAGACCGGTCAAATAGATCATCAACCCATTTCTTAAACCATATTTAGTGGGTTAAGTTATTATGTGTGTCAATTATATTTAATAAATGGGCCATGAATGAGTTTAGAATGTTAAAACCCAAAATAGTATGGATGTTAAACGAGCACACAACTTACTTAAACCCAATTCACCTCTATGACTCTCTCTTCACAGTCTCTTGCGCTCATTCGATCTTGTGCTCGCTCGCTCTACAGGTATAAGTTTTCCTAGGTTGGGTTAAATTGGGAAGTGTTATACTAATATGGGCTTGGTTAGGTATGTGTGAACTCAGGTTAGGTGTGGATTAATATAGATTAAACGAGTCAATTTAGGTGGGACCATTTTCGACCAATCCACCCATTTGACTGGGTTTAGTGAAGACCAAGAGTGAATTATATTAGCAAAACAGTTGCAGCAAAAGAGAGAAAATTGCACAAGTAGTCTCTGTGTCGTTGTCACTTCGCTATTTTGGTCTTTGTACTCTATACCATAAGAAACTTTTGGTCTATAAATTAATCTCTGTGAATATTCTTGGGAAAATACCTTATTTTGCCAATATATCGACCAAAAATACAAACCGTATGCCAGAGATAAGCACGTCACATTGACATGGAATGACTATAAATAAGAGATAATGACACAAATGGTTTACGAATTTTAACACAATATATAATGTAGTTTCTAAATTTAACTTAAGGTGGTCCTTAAACTTTTAATTTGTTCAATATGATTTTTGGACTTTTGGTACATGTTCAATGTAATCCTCGAAATATATCACAATGTTCAATATAATCCTCCCATTAGTTTAAGGTCAAGGATAAATGAACATTTTCATATGATCCAATTATTAAATTGAACATATACCAAAAGTTCATCGATTGCATTGAACAAGTTAAACGTTGAAGGACTATATTGTACATTATTTTAAAGTTCTGAAATCATATTGAATAAATTTAAAGTTTATGGATCATTTGTATCATTTTACATGTCGCATTAACATGGAATGACTATATATAAAGAATTCATGAAAAATTACAAAAAATGGTCCCTCTAAAGTTCTCCCTATTCAATTTTGGTCTCTACACTAAGTCTCAAGTTTCAATTAGGGAAAAGAAAATATTAGGTGGTCTCTCATTGCTCACCATGTGTCGGAGTAGGGCCCACTTTTCATAATTTTTTTTCCCTCTCATTCATCTCTCTCTCCTCTCACTATTTTCTTCCTTTTCTTTTTGCAGGCCATGGACGACGCTTGCGGCTAGCAATGGACGAGTGGCCCATGAGCGACGCCGATGCTCATCCGTGGTGGTCGTCGGCGTTGTTCGAACATGCTATTAATCCCCTCGTTAAACGACACCTCGTTCGCATTCGTTCACGAAAAAAGCTATTTGGGTATCCATTTTTCTCATCCACCGGGGACAAAAGAGGAATTATTGCGAAAGATCTCATGATCATTCCATCGTTATCGTTCTCGATTGCCATGCAATTGCTTGGGACGAGCAGCTCATGAGCCACGCCGATGCTGACCTATGGTTGTCGTCGGCATCGTTCGGCCAGATCTGTTTGTTTACCTCCATCGCAACCCTAATTATGGAGACCTTGAAGCAGAAGAATTAACTGAGCGGTGAGGCAGATCCACGTGGCGACGGCTCAGAACATCCCATCTCACAGGGTAGCAAAAGTATGCGGTGAACGGTAGTTGATATGACCATTTTTTTTTTCCCTTCGAAAAATGATATAACTTGACATAATCAAGTACGTCCAGCATGAAACTAGGCGTGTGATTTGAATTAGAAAGTTGTTTTTTGCACGATGATTGCTTCGAGTGATCACACTTTGAAACTAAGTGTGTGTGTGCTTGGGATTAGAAAGTTCTTCGGGATGATAGATGATACATTTTGAGTACTTTATTTATTTCACACAACTTAGGAACGAATATATAAGCAATAAAGAAGCCCGAAATTATTGATTTGGCTAGGAAAGACTGCATCAGTTCGAATTTGATGAAAATCTATATTTTTCGACGATTAGTTGAAATGTGTTATTATCTATTTATTTTTTTGGGTCTGGGTGTTATTATCTATTGATTTTAAGAATTTATACCGTGTCTAATATTGTAATTAGTAGTATATATCGTATCAATTATAAATATTGTTTATTGAATATTTTGGTTGGCACCTAACCTTATCTCCGCCAGCTTTGCATGAATCAGCTGATGATGTGTCGACGAGCCCCCTCTCCTATATGCTATAACCCACTTTCCACCTCTAGAAGGAAATCTCTCGTTCCTTTCTCTCCTTTTGCCCCTTGTTTGCCTCGTTAAAATCATCCGTCGTTCGAAAGCTCTCGTCCTTTCTCTCTCCATGAAATCTTCTTCCGAGCCGAGAGAGAGAGCCGTGGTAGCACCGAGTCTGTCATCTTCAGGATCTTCATCCTCATCCTCATCCTCATCCTCCATTGCTGCGATCTCACGCTCGTGATCTCCGACAGTCTGTGGAGTGTGGATAGCCATTTCTGCACCATAATAGTCCCATTCTCTGATGTAGCATGCGACCCTTATTATCCTTCCGATCAAATTAATGCAGGTTCTTTACATTTGACAAAGAACGGCCAAATGGCCAGTTGTGTCTCATCTGCTTTTGCATGAGGTCTGATGCGGTTCGATCCGTTGGAGGTATGGCACTTTCCCACTGCTATGGTTTGGATTTCTCTCAGCAGCTAACATTATCCCCTCTTCTTCCTTTTCCTTTTTCCATGAGTCTCGTGGTATGACTGGTAACCATCGTCATATCCTTACATATTATGTTATGCACCAAGGAATAGAGCAACCGACAAAAAAACTCGTGGGTGTTCCAAGAACTTGTAAAGCCCGACTAATTGCTGGATGAAATGCGCCCACATGGCTTATTCGTGCATGTAGATGGCAGCAGGTCAAGGTAGATTCTGTTAGTATATGGGAGATAGGGCAATGCCGGATTCAGCAGCTGGTGCGCCCCGCCGGGGGGGTGGTGGGGGGTGGCGCGGCGGGGTGGACTAGAATTGTAGATTCGACCAATGTTTAACATGAGAGAGAGCTTAGCTTGTTGAGGAAATTATGTTCTAGTTGGGTGAAAATGAGGATATTCTATTTCATCCGATGGCAACATTAATGCACTGTTCGGGGGTCCCCTAGTAGAAGCCATCTTGACTTTGCCTCGGAAAAGTCTGGACTCTGTTTCGCTCAAAGAAAGGGATGTTGATTTATGTCTTACATGTACCCTCCTTGTACTAAGGAGAATTCCGTTCTCAATTCTGCTGACCGGCCACTGACTCCTACTGTCCAGGTTGACATGAAGTTCAGTGAGAATCTCATACTAGTCCACATAACCGCGTCGTTACGCCTACCATAGAGTACAACTCAATGTTGAATTTGTGATCCATTTTTGAGTCCTGCATGGGAAAGCAAAGAGGCGGCAGAATCTGACAGCTGGAGTTCTATGCAGCGGCAGAATCTAGAATTGACCAGCTGTAACTTGCAAAGGACAGCTGCAATTTGAAGTCAAAAATACTGATGGATGTCCGTTGAAAGAGGCGGTGGAGAAATACTGCTGGAAAGGAGTTGTCTAAGTGAGTACACAGGTGTTCAAGCTAGTGTCAACTAAATATTAGTTGCCCTCCACTTGTGTTAGTCGGTTAAAAGGAGAGCGATGCAGCCTATAAATAGGACTGTAGCGGACGTCCTTGTAAGCTTAGCAGAAAAGTTAGAAAACCCCTCCTTTTGTATTTTATCCGCTGTCCAATACAACTCTTTCATTTTGTTCTATAGCTCCTAGCCGCCGCTCTCATATATCTTTGCCCAATTTTTCCTCGCACATAAACACTTACGATCCATTTCGCAAACAAACACTCAAAATAGTGTGTCAACTAGGTCATAAGGTCCATAAAGACGACATGGTTTGATCTTGCATGATAACTGTTCTAAGCCAAGATCACATTCGACCACAAGTGGATGGCAGCAGGTAAAGCTTGATTCTGTTAGTAAGTGCACAACTATTTTCCACCACTACCGGAGTAAGTGGAGAGTAGCCTGTTGAGGATGACGAAATGCAATGTTCATGTCGGTGATCCCCAGAGCAACCTCATTGACATTATCATCATTGCTCACCAGGGAAGCTATCTGCAAGTCATGAACAGTATTAAGGTCATTGCATAGATACCGAAAAACCACATATATGACGGTCACTTGTTGTGAAGCAAGTCCACGAGAGCCATCTTACCTCCTTCTCCAGAAACTCGCGTTCCTCTCTCATCTTCTTTTCCTGTTCAGAAGATTAGATCAGAATATCCACAAGTATTAGTCAGAATTGATGTTTCTCGTGTTCTGCGGGGGTTTACATGATGCAGAAACACATAAGTCAGGTTTCTCAAGGGCCCTGCTTCAATTCTCATCCCTCCCTGAGTTAATAGTTCAACTGCACTTTAAAGCCAGTGGCACACCATGTAAACTTTGATCAGGCTGCTTTCTCAAGTGGCAGTGGATGCAATTTTCTCTCTTTCCATAGCAGTCCTTCCTAACACATCTTCTGTTCTTATTCTATTAGTTCAGTGTTACTTCCTTGCTCATTGTGTTTGAGCAGGCCTATTTTCCGTCCTGCTGGACCATTAGCTTGAATAGTTGAATCCATCAGCAAATATTAAAATCAAACAGCTAGAGTTGTTAAGATGAAATTCTCAAACTCCTTTTCTCATCTACACACTCTTGAAAGTTGCTAATGACTACTTCTCTGAGCCCTGGGAAATCAAGGCCAACTAGCTGAACCAGCAGATCAATTGTCTGTTCCGGAATGATAACATTTTTCAAGGTACTGACCAAAGAAAAATAATAGCAATGAGGAAGTTATGTTAATTGAAGACTAACTTCGCTCAAGCTCTTAAAAAAACAACAAAGTGGCAATGAAGAAGCGAAAGTCATATTTCGCCTGATTCTAGAACTGCATATGCTGTTTTTAAAAGTGCGCATATACATTCTTCTGCTCCAGCTTTGTGGAACCACGCCCCTGAAGATCTATATTGTGATGGAAATTCCAGTCCAACTAAGGTAAACAGGAACAATATTGCTGATTAATGAATTAATGACTGGTAATGTGCAGTGTCCTTAGAGGGTTTATACCAGGTAGTGGACAACTGGAAATGTGAAAATTTATGCGAGACAGAACAGCTGAAGCACAAAGATTTTATGGAGGAATATTGGTGCAAACGGGTATTAGTGTTGCTAAGAACCCAATAGCGTGGATTATGGACAGGTTGGTAGATTTTACTCTGACGTGTGGCTTTGGAACAAATTACGCAGTCCACTGTTGGCAAGTATCATAATACTTCAGTGCTCTTTATAGCATAGACGCAGAAGGCTCTTCGATTAACTACTACTTATCGGGAGCAAATAATGCAATTCAAATCCAAGAAATAAGAGAATGTTTCGTACCTGTTCCTGCAAGGTAGTTTTGGACTCCAACATTAGCTTTGTCTGCAGGAAGTATTAATCAGTTTGAAATGTGCATGATGATTTCAGCAGGAGATTGCTGAAATAAAACTTACTTTGCATATGGGATGGAGTATACATGAACAAAGTCATTTCAGACTTCATCAGTAATTGTAGTTTATGCAGATATGGAGTAATATCGGTAGAATGGGTGACCAGTAACTTTTATCTGAACTAGGGAACTGCTGTATTTTACTCGAACATGAATCAGTTCATCAGATTACAGAAGTGAATTTGAAATCCCCTTTTCGTACCTACACATGATACTTTTGTAGCAAACAATAACCACTCGGTGGAGAAGCATGTGACTGCTATTGTCAAGTCTCTCAACACAGTTCTGAATTGGAAGAGAGTATAAAGTTTTAATCTTGCAATTTTCTTTTTCCCTTTTTTGATAAGAAATATTGTAGATTGAGCTCATAGAAGATGAGCAAATAAGTGAAAGTGGATGCAGAGCCCTACAAGTCAAAAGGGATAGCCTAGCTTCCACTTGAAATAATGGAATTAGATACTGCCTCACTTCTGCACTCCTATTCCATGCAGAACCCACAAGTATGCCCGCTTTCTTTTTGATAAGTAAGATCGCGAGACGGAGCTCACTGAAGATGAAGGAAGAAGGTGAAAGTAAATGCACAGTCCAGCATGCCAAAAGGGAAAAGTCTAAACAGCTTCCGCTTTCGTAGAACCAGAGCTATATGCCACCACACTTGTGCAAACCCATCAAATGTGCGCCTCGGCCACAACAATGCCTACTTTGTGGGAACCAGCTTTAATCTTTAAGTTACTCGAAAAAAGAAGACAAAATCAGTAAAATGAGGTTGAGAACTATTACAAGCCATATGACTAGTTACATCATAAGTTAGTAGGGACAAACAAGCTTAGTCCATATAATCCACTTATCAGCATCCAACATAAAGTGATACAGCAAATTAATCTCAAAGCTTTGATCATTGTACCCATCTTCTTTGACTTTGGTTTCATTTAATCTTTAAGTGGAGGCTATCAGCACTGGCGATTGACACACAGCACTTTCAGAAAGTTTCAGCTGCAGGATCTGAGGACCCTGTGCAAATGACAGCTAGGGAAAGAAGAGCCAGTAAAATACAGGAAAAATTGAACTCCTTCGTAAATGAGACATTTAGAGAACACTTAATCATCCCATATAATTGGTCAAATCCGAATATCACACAGAATGCAACAGGAGACAAATTGACATAAAAAAGGCAGTTCTATCTGGATAAATTGTCAATTCTATATGTTTCAACTTTTAGCCTGTGAAAAAAACCTGATCCAAATGAACTTCTAGATCTGAATTTGACTTGTGATGGCATCCAAAAAAGCATATTGAAATATTTTCCATATTAAAGTTGGATTCTTAGTTTGAGTAAGTTTCCTAGTTTGAGTCAGGCAAGTCACGTATGAACGTGTAAAAATATAATTCTGCTCGGTTATTGCAAACAATAGAAGTCTTAGGGTTTTCTCTCCGAGTTTTCAAAGTGAGTTCTCAGTGAGAAATTATGAGATAATGCTTATTGGTCTGTCTTTGTGTAATCTAAGGAAGGGAAACACCTAAGCAATTGGCCGATAGTGTGATTCTCCAGATTTGTAGCGGAATTCTTTGTGAATGGCTCTCCCGTGGAATAGGTACGATACTCAGACTAAACCACGTCAATCTCTAGTATTTTTATCGTTTCTCATCGATTTTTCTGGTAAGTTTTCTTCTCACGTTAGAATTGAACTGCAAAATATATTAGGTTCTACATTATTTCACAACAATTGCTACCAGAGCAAAGGTTAGTGTTGCTAGAGTTGATTTGGAGCTTTCACTATTTGATCATTGTTTAAAAATGTTATGTTTACAATTAAGTAGAAGCAAGAATTGAGAATAGGATTGGATAACTATGGTTGTGTGACATTAAGATGCATGCCCTATTCATAAACAAAGGTTTGGCGAATGCTGTGATTGCAAGGATAAATTGCTAGAAACGATGAAAAGAGGCCAATAAGATAGATTTGATGGAAGAGGCAAAAAGCGTAATCGTGTTGAATCTATTGAATGAGATGTTGATTGAAGTGGCCGAAGCGATACGATGCTAAAGACGAGGGTGAGCTTTAGTCACTTCATCTGATAAAGGGTTCGACTAACCGCTTGGATATGCTTTAAAGGATGTTTCAATCCGGGTGGTTGAACAAACAAATATCAAAACCCATTTAATGAGTTCAACAAACTCATGATGGACATGAATAAAGCCAATGAGCCCTTGCGTGATGAGAAACAAGGTATGATATTGTTAGTGTCTATTATATCCTTGGAGCACTTTATCATTTCACCACCATAGGGCCACACTACATTATCCCGAAATAGCTAAAGTCCACCTTGGGAGTGGCAAAAGAAGTTATGAGAAGATAGCTTTGCGCAAAATATGATAGGAAGCTTACTTATCCAAGTTAGAGATGAATGTTCCGACACAAAAAAAAAAAGGAAGACTAATGTAGAGAGTGGAGGTAGCAGATAGAAGAGCCATTCTAAAAAGAGGTAGAATGTCCGGCGTGATGGGACTACAAGAGAAATTATTCGACGTACTAGGCCAAAGGAGTTAAGGTGAAGTTTGCGGTGATGTTAATATTTGTTGCTACAACATAAAATAGTTCCAGTGATGCTAATGATGTATTAGCAGTCACCACAAATTCATTAAGTGATGACTGGGTGCTTGATTCTAAAAGTTATTATCATGTGGCTTCTTATAGACGTCTGTTTACTACCTCTTAGTGCATGAAGGTGTTAAGGTTCTTATGGAAACGGTATTGCTCATTGTTAGGAAATATGTGAGGGTAGAATGGTCATTTTATGTTTAGAGGGTTTAGTCTTATATATATTCTTGTACTCTCTTTATTCAATACAAGAAATCATTATCTCCTCAAACATGATATCAGAGGCTAAATCCCTAGCCTGTGATTCTAGTTGCCCACTCGTTGCCGACTGCTCCATCCAATTACAAGCCTTTGACTATTTTGCCAAGCCTTGATTCGGCTCGTCCATAGTTGGCCATCAGTCAAGCCTCGATTCGTCGCAATCGACATTGCTAGGCGACTTGTTGTCCTAGGATTTCTGAGGTTGCCACATTTTCAATTGAGCTCTGTCAAGATGGATGTAACTAACCATCCATCTTGATCTAAAGCTATCGAACTCGATCTTACTGCCACTATACAACATGATTATATTATGTCATGGTCCTTTCAGATCAGAGTAAGGCACCTGATTGCTTATTGTAGATGTGATGATCCGTACTCTTTTATGGAATAGTATGAATCCTAAAAATTAGCCATCACTAAATGAATTGTAACTCTGCTAAGGAAGTTTGGGAGAAGTGTGCCTTACTATATTTTGGACAAAACAACACGACGTGTTACACGTGGGAGGCACTATTTGATCTTCAATAGTCTTTATTTGAGTATTATGCTCATTTCATGACACTACGCAGGTAATTGGATATTTATCTTCCACTTTTAAACAATATGACTATTTTAGTTGAACACCAAGAGTACCCTCGAGTGGTACTGTTTCTCAAGGCATATGAGCCTAAATATTCCTTCCTTCACCAGCAAATTACATCTCAGAGTTCCCTCTATAATGGATGGGATTTTCTCCCGAGCTCTTCATTCGATACTTGCTTAAAAGATCTCAACCATGGCTTTGGAGACAAGTGCTATGATTTCTCATGGCTCTAGTGGATGTAGAGCTCGTGGGCGTGGATGTGATTTTGCTCAGAGTAGAGGTCGTGCAGATCGTGATGGAGGTATTGGTGCTTGTGATGCTTCTATTTATGGGGGTAGTCGTGGCTTCCCATATTGTAATCACTGTCCAATGGCTTAACATACTGAGGCTTATTGCCACGCTCTTCATCCTGAGTTGCCTATGTAGAGGTGAAAGATTTTCCGTCATTGGCTCCATCAGATTCTACTAATGTGCGGAATATAGGTAATTCTATACATTTGACACGTTTTGAGTATGATGCATGGGTTCGCTCTCAGCAGGTGACATGCTCTTTAGCTCCTACAGCAACTTTGGCACAAACCTCAAAAGGTAGTTCATCCTATTACTTCAGCATCTGACTCGTGGGTAGTAGACTGTTGGGCCACTCATCATATAACTGGTGACATGTAAGTTGTCATCTTTACTTCATTTCACATCTCCTGGGATACGAAATTCTACTAGATTAGCTATTAGCTCATAATCTCAGGTTAATGGTACTGGAGTTGCTCATTTGAGTTCTTCTCTTTCTTTGTCATCTATCCTCCCATCTCAAAGCTCCATATAATTTGATTATGTGAGTCATTAAGTAAAGAACTAATTGTTCAGTGACCTTTTCCTCTTCTCACTGTTTTCAGAATCTAAGGATTGGATAGATGATTGGTGGGGGACATGAATCAAATGATATGTACTACTGTCAAGTGCTAGCTGTTGTTGCCGTAAAGCACACATCCTCTAATGTGTATCAGATACATTGTTGTGTAAGTTATCCACCATCAAACACTCTTCGGCATTTATTCCCGAGTCCGAGTTTGTGAGTTTCTTTTAGTGTAAGATTGTCAGTTTGATGAATACCATAGGCCTCTCTTCCTTCTCGCATTCAAAGTCGTGTGTCTAGTCCATTTGAGCTAGTTCACTAGATGTACGTGGTCCGTGTCGTATTCTAATATTTCTAGTTTCAGATATTTTGTTAAATTCATGGATGATTCTCTTGAATGACCTGGTTATTCTTAATAGAATAGATTTATCATTGCTTTTGCCTATTCTACTTTGAAGTGTTGAATCAATATCATACTTTTGTAAAAATTTTACAATTAGATAATGCCAAAGAGTATGTTACTCCTAATTTTTCCAGCTTTTCTTGACTCTCATGGTATTATTCGTCAACTTTCTATTTAGACACTCCACAGCAAAATGGTGTAGCCGAGCGCAAAAATCGTAATTTTCTTGATGTTGCTTGTTGTCTCATATTCACATGCATTTACCTAAACTTTTTGGGGTCATGCTGTTCTTATAGCCTGCCACATAATTGATTGACTTCCAATTTTTGTTCTTCAGGGGAGACACTGTTCTCTATTTTACATCTAAATCGTCCTCCTTTTCCATTACCTCTACGTATCTTCTGTTATGGTTGTTTTGTATATTGTCTTACTTAAGATCTTGATAAATTGGATTCTCGTGCTAAAAAATGTGTCTTTGTGGGATACTTTCGGACTGCAATGTTATAGTCCCCACAATTTCAGCTTGCTAATCGCACCTTTCATCGACATGGTGCAGCACCCATTACAGTAGTACAACCTTCACCAACAAATGATTTATCTGTTCCCTCATTAATTGCTGCACCATCCTCCGATACTGATTTGCCCATTTCTACTCGAAAGGTATTCGCTCGTGTTGGTCATCCTATGGATCATTATGGTCCTTATTTTGGTCTTTCGATTTGTCTTCGTACTCATTATCCTATTTCCAATTTCTTGTCATATGATGGTTATTTTCAATTTCTTGTCATATGATCTTCATCCTCTATTTCTATACTTAGTAGTGTTGTTGAAGCTCTTACTCGTCCTAGATGGCGGCAAGACATGGAGGATGAAATAACGGTGGTCATTGAGTACAACACTTGGCAGCTCACCCTGATGGTACTCTTGATCGATTGACAGCTCGACAGTTACAAAGGGATATACTTAGACATATGGCATTGATTATGATGACACTTTCTTACTTGTGGCCAAATTGCATATGTTTGTGTCTGTGTTTCCCTGGCTGCACACTTTAGTTGGCTTCTTCATCAATTAGATGTCAAAAATGCTTTCTTACATGGTGATTTGGCAGAAGAAGTATTCATGGAGCAACCACCTTTGGTTTGTTGCTCGGGGGAGAATTTGGTATGTCGTTTATATAAGGCTTTGCATGGACTCAAGTAATCTCCTCATGCTTGGTTTGGCAAGTTCAGTGATACTATTATCATGTTCAGATTAAAGCAGTGTCAAGTAGGTCATTTAGTCTTTAGTTATATCTCCTTAGTTGGTTGTATTTTTCTAGTGGTCATTTAATACTAAGGATTTGGAACATTTGTGACATTTCCTAGGTATTGAGATTGCCTATTCACAAGCATGTACTAATTTATCACAACGAAGATAAGCACTTGACATTCTTGCTGAGGTTGGGATTCTTGGAGCAAAGTCGGTAGATATTTTTGGGTGTGGTTCATACTCTCCTACAATAGGAAAACACGTGGACCCAGGCTTATGAATAGCTACCAGTATATATACTTTTTTTAACTTGTTTTTGAGTTATGCAATGAGAGTTGCGAAGTGCTAATTATAGTCGAATCCTCTACTGGACGCAACTCTAGTTTAAGGGTGAACCAAGATATAATCTAATGTCTCAATTTTTCTTTTTCTCTTTACGTTTTACTTCGATCTGATCATGCACTGAATCTTAACATCTGGTATCATAGCGAGGTTTGAGGTTAGGTTTTTCTTGATTAAGAGAATTGGAAAGATGTTAGCTGGTCAATCACAAATTGCAGTAGAAAAATTTGAAGGAAAGGGTTTCAAGTTATAGAAGTTGAAGATGAAGGCTTTGCTTGTGGATAAAGATTTGTGGTATGTGATCGAAGAAAATAAACCTAAGTTGATTACCAAACAAAGGCGAAAGAGGAGGAGATTGCGTCTGCATCCAATTAATTGAAGGCGTGGATTAGCGATGATCGAAAGGTGCGAAGCTTTGATCTGGTTATGTCTTGGTGAACGTGACCTCCAGAAAGATGGTGAAGGATCTTTGGACTAAGCTGAGAAGCCATTATCAAAGCAAATCACTCGTGAACAGGTTATTTTTGCAGAAGCGACTATGCAACCTTCAGATGAGTGAAGGTAATTCTTTTTTTGCACACACTAACGATTTTAATACTATCTGTGTTCAGCTTGCATCTATTGATGTTAATCTGGATGAGGAAGATAAAGCATGTACTTTGCTGTATTCACTGCTGAATTAATAAAAACATATAATTGTTTTGATCGGCATTGTTGTTAGTGCGCTGTCCTTTGAGAATGTTGTATTTGCTTATTGTCTGAAAAGATAAGGAGAGTAAGTTCTAATAATGCAATGAATGAGGCTCTTTTCGTAAGAGGAAGGAATAGTGAACGATCAAAATCTAGATTTGTTGCCAAAAATAAGTTTAAAGGAAGATTTAAAAGTCGCGATTGATCCAAAATAAAGTGCGGAACTACGAAAAAACTGAATTTTTGAAGAAGGATTGCAGAAGCAGAAGTGTAGATCTAGAGGAGCGAGATGAGGCACCATCGTCTAGTACAAAAAAGGATGGTGGCAGTAGTGCAAAAGACAAGTATCTCATCTGCAACTCGTCTTCGATTGACCGTAGTGCTTAGATAATTGATACTAGAGCGTCTTTCTACATGACGCCTCATAAAAATTGATTTTGCTGTTATAAGCCACATCAGGGAGGTACAGTGCGGATGGGAGATGATATGATGCTTGATATTGTCAGTCGCGGAAAGGTGAATCTGAATATGAAAGATGGGATACTCAAGAATCTTCTAAATGTGATGCATATTCTTGGTCTTACTAGGAATCTTATTTCAGTGAAAACTATAGCAGATATTGGTATTACTTTCACCAGCGATAAGTACTCATACTGTGAGATTTTGTGGGACCACTAACTGTTCCAAAAGCTTAAGCTATTGGATGAAGGCGTGATTTAATATTTAATTACTCTAACAGTCCCCCTCACGCTTAGTCTGGTCTTGTTGCCTAGTACTAAGCGTGGGAATTATCATTGGGGAGGTAAATAGGGGCCTAGAAGGATTTGAACTCAGGACCTCCTGCTCTGATACCATGTGAGATTATGTGGGACCACTGCCAACTGTTCCAAAAGCTTAAGTTATTGGATGAAGGCGTGATTTAATATTTAATTACTCTAACACATACAAACTAACTTGTGGATCTATGGTGATTGCTAGAGGCTAACAGTGTAAAAAGCTATGGAAATTATTGGAAGTACAGTGATCAATGGTGAGAGCTATATCACGAAGTAGGGAAGAAGATTCTGCGATGCTATGGCATCGAAGATTGTGTTATATCGATGAGAAAAGGCTGTTGACCCTTACTTTAGAGATGATAGTGGATAGAATCCCAAGCGGTTCTATGGGTTTTGGACTTTGTGAACATTGTCTAAATGGGAAACAAAACCAGGTATATTTTGAATCCATAAAAGGGAGAGCGAAAGTGATTTTGAATTTAATCCGGTTGTATAGTGACATCTTCGATCATATACCTGTAGTATCGTTTGAAAAATCAAGGTATTATGTTTCTTTTATTGATGATTATTCCAGATATCCGTTGACATTTTTTTGCAGAGAAAAGATGATATGTTAGAAAAATTTTGTGAGTTTAAAACTTTGGTGGAAAATCAGTTTGATTAAAGTTTTACGGACTGACAACGGAGGAGAATTCTGTTTATTGAAATTTGATTAATCATGTGTGACCGGCGGGATAGCAAGGCAGAAGACAATGCGCTATTTACCTTAGCAGAATGGAGTGACAGAGAGATTTAGTCGATCTCTCATGGACAAGGGAAGGATTATGTTAAGCGGTGTAAGCTTAGCATGTAAGTTTTGAGCGGAAGCAGTGACCACTGCATGTTATCTGAAGAACAGGTCTCTCACATTAGTTTTGAATGATCAGACACTGTTTGAGGCACTATTCAGGAAGAAGCCAGACATATCCCCTATTAGAGTTTTTGGCTGCGAAGCATATGTGCATGTGCCAAAGGAAAATAAGAATAAGCTTGAGAGCAAGTCAGAAAAGTGCATCTTCATTGGGCACAAGGATGGTATTAAAGCGCATAAGCTGTGAAATCTTGATACTAAACATACTATCTACAAAGAGGATGTGGTGTTTAGAGAATTTACGATAAATCAGATTATTTCATGGGCTGCTGAAAAACCATAGACGGTGGAATTAGATGTTGGTTTGCAGGGAAAAATAGAGGCTACACAGATTGAAACAGAAAATTTAGATTTCCAAGCTGATGAATGTAATGTGGAGGATGATACAGTAGATTTTGATATTGAGTTTGAAGTTGAAGAACCACTTGAACTGGCCTTAAGAAGATCCACACGGTAGAGAAGATCACTTGAGAGGTATACATTATTTGCTAGTAATGAAAATTTTGCTCTAGTTATTACAAATAATGATCCAAATACTGTTAAGGAAGCAAGAAACATAGAAGATACCAAACAGTGGGAGAAAGTCATGAAAGAAGAGATGGACTCATTGGATAAAAATAGAACATGGAGTCTGGTAAAACTACTTGCAGATTGGAAGGCAATTTGTTGTAAATGCGTGTTCAAGAAGGAGATATCTGCAAATGAAGAGATAAAACCATATAAAGCTCATTTGGTTGCGAAGGGATATTTGCAGATAGAGAGTCAATTATGGTGAGATTTTTTCTCCTGTTGCTAAATTAAATTCCATAAGACTTGTTTTATCTGTAGCAGTTGCATACAATCTAGTGGTAAGAATAGCTTGATATAAAAACAACTTTCCTACATGGTGACTCGAAAGAGGATATTTACATGAAATAGCCAGATGTTTTTTTTTTTTGGTAAGGGAAATAACCAAATAGGTTTGTGGTCAAAGAAAAGAAGATTTTTTTTACAAATTGAACAAGTCTTTGTATGGCCTGAAACAATCTCAAAAAATGTAGTACCAGAAGTTTTGGTGCCTATGTGTTGAAGCTTGACTTTATTCGTCGTGATGTTGATCATTGTGTCTATATGAAGAGGTTAGATGATAATTTTGTTATTTTAACCTTATATATTGATAATATGTTGCTAGTTGAGAATGATTAGCACCGTAAAAGGATTGTTGGCAAAATAGTTTGAAATGAAAGATTTAGGCCCGACAAACTTCATCTTGGGCATGCAGATAAAAAGGGAGCGTGAGAATGGGAAGTTGTGGCTAAGTCAGAAAACATAAGTTGAAAGTGTATTGAAAAAGTTCAACATGACAGACTATAAACCTATAAATATCGCTATGTCCATAAGTTTTTAAGTTATTAGCACTCTAGTGTCCCAAGATTGAAGAGGACATAGCATTGGTTCCATATGCAAGTGCAATTGGGAGCTTAATATATAGCATGGTGTGTACTCATCCAGATATTGCTCGTGTAGTGGGAGTATTGAGCTGATATATGTCCAATTAGGGGAAAGAGCATTGGATAGTTATAAAGAGGGCGCTTCCTTATCTTCACAATATGCCTGACTTTGAGTTATGTTATGAAGGCATAAAAAGCTCAAAAGGACAACAAGCGTCATAATTGAAGTGTCTTGTTGATACCGATTGTGGATTTGACATTGATAGCAAGAGGTCAATCAGCGGTTATGTTATTTCTTTATTTGGCGGAGTTGTTAGTTGGATGAGCAGGAGATAGAACACAGTCGCTTATCTACTATTGGGGTAGATTACATGGCTCTTAATCATATTGTTAAGGAAGTTATCGGGATGCGCAGATTGTGTAAAGAGCTTAGCTTTACACAAAGATTGGGTGTGATAGCCAGAGTGCTATATTCTTGGCTAAGAATCTTGCATTTCATGCAAGAACAAAGCATATCAACATATAATATCACTTTATCCAAGAGAAAGTAAAACAAAAAGTTGTAGTATTAGAAAAAGTTGACACACAGGTGAATAGTGTCGATTTTTCAACCAAGGCAGTGAGTGCAGAAAAGTTTGAATGGTACAACTGTATTGGGTTTAAAGAAGCAAGGAAATTATTCACCAAGTGAGAGAATGTTGGAGTGTGGTTCATACTCCACTATGACAAGAAAGCACGATTTAAGCACGTAAATTTTCATTAGTAGTTTAGACTTGGTCTCATGAATAGCTACTGGTATATATACTCTTTTTCGCTTATAATTAAGTTATGCAACAAGAAATTCGGGGTACTAATTATAGTGGAATCCTTTACTAGACGTAACCCTTATTTAAGGGTAAATCATGATAAAATCTCGTGTCTCGATTTCTCTTTCTCGTTTTATATTTTACTTCGACTTGATTGTGCGTTGAATCCTAACAGGTACTCCTATGGAACCTAATGTGAAACTTGATATAAAACATAGTGAATTATTACATGATCCAATGAAGTATCGGAGATTAGTGAGTAAGTTGAATTATCTTACCGTCATAAAACCTGATATATATTTTGCTATCAATGTAGTGAGTCAATTCATGAGTTCTCCTTGTACAACTCACTGGGATGTTGTGCCTCAAATTATGAAGTACTTGAAGGAAACACCGAGTAAGGGGCTACTTTTCAAGAATTATGGCCATATGAAACTACAAGTTTCTTTGATGCATATTAGGTTGGATGTCTTACTGATAGAAGATCTATGTAAGGCTATTGCGTGTTTCTCGGAGGTAATTTAATTGCCTGGAAGACCAAGAAACAACACGTGGTTTCCCAATCAAGTGTTAAGTAGAATATAGAACTATGACGCATGTGACAAGTGAATTGCTCTAGTTAAGGATGTTATTGTTAGAAATTGGCATGTCAACATCAGACCCATCCATATTTTGTAGCAATTATCAATCAGCTATTTATATTGCAAACAATCTCGTCTTCCATAGCAAACCAAGCACATTAAAATTTATTATGACTTCTGGAAAAAAAAATTCAAAAATAGGGGATCACTTTTCAACTCGCAATGTTAGAAGATCAGCTTGCAAATATCTTTACTAAATCGCTACGGGAGAGTAGAGTGAGTTTATAGGTAAGAAGGTAGGATTATTTGATATTTACATCCCAACTTGAGGGGTAGTGTTAGGAAATATGTTAGTTAGGGTAGAATGGTCATTTTATGTTTAGATGGTTTGCTCTTGTAATCTCTTTATTCAATACAAAAAAAAAATCATTATCTCCTCAAGCACTTATGAAAATAGTTAGGATTAAAACAAGCTAGATTAATGCATAATGGAGTGGTGAGAATATTGATTGACGTAAGGCATGTACCAAAGTCGAGAAAAGACCTTATTTAGCTGAGTTTAGATATGGATCTCCGCTAAAGGTGGGGTTTTGAAACTCTCTCGAGGTGGGCTTACTATAATGCAGTAATTGGCTCATCCATTCTCTGAGTTTTTAGGCTAGGACATGATATAGTTGTGGCACATGAGACTCGGACACAAGCGAGAGAAATTATGGTTTTGAGTCAGAAGGGATTGCTAGGAGGTCATTGGCTAGAATAGGATTTCTTCGCACCTTAGAAATTGTAGGCTGCATACACTTAAGTGGATCCTTATTCTTGTGATGACTAGGTATGTGCTGTTCTTTGTCGATGGCATTTCAAGAAAAGCTAGATTAGTTTTCCTAAACACAACACAAGCACGAGGTGCTTAATTGATTTAAGTCATAACAGATGATCGAAATGCAAGTAGGACGAAAGATCATGTTTTTGTGGACATGTAGACTGAGTTAATTCCTCTATACAAGTTCAAGGTCAACTTGGGCTTGATCGATGTCGGTAATGTTTGAGCACCATCTAGGCATTGCGAAAACCAATGTGGATAATAAGCACTATGATTTGACTACAGGAGCTAAGATGGAAAACTGTTACATAAGTCTCAAATTTGAGCTTGTAAAAGAAACCCAATCCAAGAAATTCCAAATTTGAACAAGATTGTGGCTTGAAGTAAAAAAAAAAAAAATTATTGAAATGTTTTCTATACTAGAGTTGGATTTCTAATTTGAGTACATTTTCTAATTAGTCTGTAGGTGACATAAAATTTACTCGTTTGTTGCACACTAGAGCAAACAACATGAATATTAGGACTTTCTCTATGTGAGTATTTTGAGTGAGTTCTCTTAAGAGATTGTGAGATAACACATCTAGGTTATTTTTTTTTTCAAAAATGTAATCTAGGTCCGGGAGACACATAAGTGACTATAATTCAGCACTTCTTCAAATTCATAGTGGATTAGTTTCCGAATAACTCTATACATAACTCTATACTAGCAAGTATCAACACTAGAATCCAACCACACAAATCTCTGATATCCTCCCTTTTGATTTCTCTAATAATTTCTTCTTCTCGCATTAGATTTGAGTTGCATTATTTGTTAGTTCCTACGCTATTTGACAGCCATTTCCACTACTCATTAATAATCAAGTCAAAATATAGCTCATCTTGATCGATGAAGACCGGTCCCGGGGCTGTCAGTGAGCATTCCATATACGTTAAGTCACTTTCTTTACTCGATTGCCCTAAAATTTTGCACCGTGTTATTGTTCACTGTAAACAAAAGGATAGATAGAGTAGCACCTTTCTAGATCTAGTTTGTCTCAGCGCGGAATCTAGTTGCTTCTCTAGTTGTTCTAAGTCGGTCACACTAATCATCTCAATATCCGGTCCTCTTAAGTATCTGAAAAAGAAAGATATCCATGTAAAAACAAAGTGAGTAATTTTCATAGAGAGGCGAGCCCATAAATAGAAGTTCAACCTTTGAACTATATGAAGAATCTCAGGATATGACCAGTAAACCGCGTCTTCAGATCCATTTCCCTGTAAAGAGGTAATTTTTAGGTATCATCGCTAGTATAGTTTTGTAGGTAATTTCTGAATTTTGCTACATGTTAGGATTTGGATATGAGAAAAAGGCTAGGGCATTGGAAAAAAAAACAAATAAAAATCTTGTAAATAAATACACAAATTTGCTGAGTTGAAATAGCAAACTTGTAGTTCTAAAAGTTGAGGTTTGTTTCTCGTCATGAATGGCTAACTCAGGCATGTTTCTAGTATTTTCCCCTGTGCTGACAATCTTGTAAGTGCATGAATTTGCTGAGTTGAAGTAGCAAACTTGTTATTTTAAAAGTCAAGGAATGTTTTTGGTCGTGGATGGAAAACCGAAGCATGTTTTGAGTACTTTCCCTTACTGTTATGATGATATGGGTCAATGACCACTTCTATTTGCTTAGAGCAAATCTTACATACCTCAACCGTTTTGGCATCTTTGGAGGTCTCTGCTTCTCCAAGAAAGTTGTGATAACGCTCGAGGATGTTGGTAAAGCTACAACAATAGCAGGGTACTTTAGGTCAGAAATATCAGGAAATTTGATAAACATGTTAAGAAATACAACATGATTGGCACAAGATTGGAAGAAGAATTTCATAGACTTCATGTCCTAATACAAGATAATTTGATGAGATTTATCTAATCGAATCGAAAGAATGACAGAGATAAGAAAAAACGAACAATGCGATTTACCCAGGTTCTCCCAGAAAAGGGCTACCTCTTGCAGTTTGTATTATTAGGTGTCGTATGATTACAATGAACGAAATATATATATATATATATATATATATATATATATATATAGTTTAAAACGGGCCCACAAATAATGGACCAACTTAATAAAAGCCTAAAATCGATATAGCTTTAATCGAAGAATCTCCGCCCGCTGACCAGCTAGCGGGACTTCCGTGTCGGGGGCGCTACCCCTGAATCCCCGCATTTCGTGCGTAGAGATCATATGTCGTTGGTTCATACTTATATTTTCCTAAGCTCACGTGAGCATGCCCGATGTGAGAAACAAGATCCCCCGAAGTATTCGCCAACTCCAACATAATTGGCACAAGATTGGAAGAAGGATTTCATAGACTTCACATCCTGCTTGCTAGAGAAGGGTGGCATACGCAAACAAAATTTGGCTTTGTAATGTAGACGCCATTTATGCTGTGTTCCATCTTTCTCAATTTATTTAAACTTGAGTGATTAACATGATCAAAATGACTTGCAAGTTGTACTTGAAAGAATCACAAGCTTAATTTAAGTATCACGCTTAATTTTGAGTGGTTAATCCTGATTGATTGTAATTGATAAGTTACAACTTTAGATAGTCATCCTATACTATTTCATTTGACAATGTACAAGATATTACATTTCGCTATCATCGCAATTCTCAACTTGATCAAAGAGCCATTTTTTTTTTATGAAGCGCCCATTGAGTCTATCTCGTGACAACGCTAGCCGTATTGTCCACATTTCTCCATGGTGGCTGTCGCGACGCAAGCCGCATCGGCCATGTTTCTCCAAGGTGGTAGTCACAACGCCAGCCATATCAGCCTCGTCTCTCTCGTTTCTCCAAATGCGCAAACTTTAGTTCCTGTTAAGACCCTTCTCCTACTTGTTTCGGAAGTCAAACGGCACCACCAAACTCGCCACTCTCATACGAGCTAAATCCTAAAATTTCATTGCAAACCACCAACGAGCGGCCTTCTCATGCCGCCCACCTCTCTGATCACGTTGCCTGGCCATTGATCAGAGTTGACTGGTTCAGTCAAACCGAACCGTTTCGAGGCACCTTTCTGATTGATTAGTCAACTTTTTGATCGGTTACTGGCAATCTTAGACCGGTCCCTGGTATTTCGACGTGCATACGTCATTTTTGGCCTTGTTTTCTCCATATTGGCTCTTCAGATACTAGTTTCTAGTTTCTTCACATTTCTACTCCAATCTACTTTGTTGGAGCTGGTAAAGTACATGTTATGGATAAATTAGAAGTTCCATATCCAATGGTCGACTACGACATCAGCAACTTATAATCTTTGTGGATAATCATTCTCGTTATACATAGCTTTATCTTATGAAAATTCAATGTGAATTCACTCGTATCTGCCATAATTTGATAAAAACATAATTTTCTCAAGATCTTAAGGTATTTTGTACCGATAATGGCATGAAATATAAAGATATCAAATTCCTTAGGATTCTCTCCCAGAATGGTACTATTGTTCATTGTTCTTATCTAGTAACACCCCAACAAAATGGTCGAGCAAAATGTAAACATAGTCATATTTTAGAGGCTTGTCTTTCTTGTCGCTTACATCTCGAGGTTCTTTATTGCATGACTTCTATTCCTCCCCGGTTTGAAATGACAAGGAAGAGAACACAAACAAAAAGGAACAGGAGCAGAAATTACAAAGAATGTCGCAAGTTCCCATGCCAAACAGTGTACGCGACCAGGTCAGAGTCAAATAAGCCATCAAGACACAAATTTAAAGCAGAATCGACTGAGTGAGAGAACAAATACATACGGTCCACAAAAGATAAGCAGCAAAACCCGGAAAATCGAGTAGTAAACAAACAAAGACAGCAGGTTCTCCGTCGGCGTCAACCACCAGAATCACAACAGTGACATGAAACAAAAAAGCTCGAAAATCACTGCCGCTGTGCGACGAGCGAGCCTGAGCGAGCGAGCAAGCGAGTTTCGCAATCGCGAGAGCGACAGAGACTGAGAGGAATCGAAGGGAGGGAGTGGGAGGCGCACCTGTTGCCGCTGCAGAATTCGTAGAGCTTGCCGCGGCTGGAGAAGACGACGAGGGCGACGTCGACGTCGCAGAGCACCGAGAGCTCGCGCGCCTTTTTCATCAATCCGCCCCGACGCTTCGAGAAAGTCACCTGCCGGCTGCTCTTGTCGGCAATTCTCCGAATCTCCACCTTCCTCCGCCCCATTCGCAACGGCGATCGTGCTTCCCCTCGATGCTCCGAATCGAAGGAGAAGAAGAGCTTCTCGAGATCTCGAGAGTGAGAGAGAGAGAGAGAGAGAAAGAGAGCACGAGTGCGTGCGGAAAGGCGGAGGTGGAGAACTGAAAGGACGCGCGCAGCTCTTTCGTAAAAATCTAATTTAATACAGTATCGGTCAATTCTTCATTAATTATGCACGGCGACACGTGTCTTGCTCCCGAGTCGCATCCTAGATGCTACTCTTCACTATTCAGGCAGGTCGACACGTGTCTTGCTCCAAGTCGCATCCGAAATGCTACTCTTCTCTACCCTTTTTACTTTTTTTTTGGCCCTCTTTTTCCTACTCATGAACGGAACTTGCTTTGACCACCCTTCAAAAAAAAAAAAAAAGGAAGGAAACTTGCCATTCCAATTTTTTATGAGTTAATATCACAAAAATTCTAAATTGATTTATTTATAATAAATTTATAACAAATTATTTTTATTATAACAAAATTTTCAAATTGGTATAACTATGATAAACTTGCAAAAACTGATGTATCTGTAATAAATTTACAAAAATTGATATACTTGTGATAAATTTTTTCTCTATTAATTTTCATTAAATCTAACAGTTAAATTGCTAAGTTGAATAATACGTGATAGTTTACAAGTATACCAATTTGAGATTTTTTTCCTTTATTTGTCATACTTGTGTCGATTTGGGATTTTTCGTGGTATGAATCCAATTTAACGAGGTGTAAATTCGTTACAGACATATTAATTTATAATTTTTCGTGATTAAAAAAATTATTTTATGATGTTTTTGGTGATAAAAAATAATTTTTGGTAAATTTGTCATAAATACATTGGTTTGAGATTTTTCATGGTAAAAAATAACTTAAAGTAAATTTATCGTAGATGTATCAGTTTAGAATTTTCATGGTATTAATCTTTTTTTTGATTATATAAAGCATGTTCTAAGCAATAACCATGCTAGATAACCATATAGAATTTCTAAAAAACTATACCCCTAAGCCATAAAGTACTCTTTTTTTTTTTTTTATGAAAACATCCAAATAAAATGTCCTTTGAGGCATTTCTTAGGGGTCACGATTGTATCTTGGATCGTAGAATTTTCCAATTTTTTAGCACATCACTGTTTTAAAAATGTGTTATTCTCAAAAGGGAGTTGATTATATAATAATCTTCAGGTAACTTGTGAACTATTAAAAAAATAAATAATTAAAAATTATTATGAAATTCACTCTTTTAAGAATTTGTGAGTACTGCTATTTTACAATCACTCAAGACTATTATATTGACAAGATACTTCTTAAATTTAGAATGTCCCAACAAAATGTTGGATATCATTTTAAGGATCTTAACTAACAGTGAAGACACTGATTAGTGAGATCCTCAAACTTTTGATACATATTATAGTACAGCCGTGGTGATATTAAACGACCTCTGACCAAACACGCCCAGCGGAAATTTATTACAAACTGTCATTTTCGGCAACAGACAATAATTTCTTTGTTCGCCCAAACACGAGTGCTCTTCGTTTAAAAAACAATTAGACGGGGTCAAGTGATGGATTCGCGGTCCACGTGTCGCTGTCCGAAGCATCTGATGACGAGGGTCGGGTCAAGTGCTTTCTGATCCGCAGGACAGGTAAGAGGCGGCGGAGGAATGGCTGTCTTACTTTCTCGTTATGGATAATCCGGTTTTATCCGCTAATAAACATTTCAGCGGACAAGTGGCAAACGTATCAGGCGAGTGGGATGAGGTTTATCCACCAGTACAGTTAGAAAGAGTGGTGTACCTCGAGGACATCTCAGACTTTCTAGGGGGAACACTGAGGATAGAGTAAGTTTTCCGGGTTTTTCACAAGTCGCGTCGCGTGTATTATGCCATGTTTAGGTTGCAAAACCATGCATGCTCTCTTCTTACGCGTTCTCACCTCACTCCTCTCAAAGGTGAGGATTCGAACTCCTCACCTCACTTTTTCCAAATGGAAAGAGGGCCACTGAGACAATTCCTCGATGGTTACTTTCATGCATTATTGTTGAAAATATATGTTTGAAGTTAGAAAAATAAAACTTTTACCCTAAAAGGTTGGAAAACATTTGATCGAAAAATGACTCTCGGAAAGCATTTTCTGATATCATGACGTTGCATTTTTTTTTCATGAAAAATGAATGATTTAGGAACCATTTTTATATAAATTATATGTTGTAATTGCTCATAAAAAATGAATAAATAAAAAAATATTTTTTTCATACACGAAAATACTTAAACATAAATAACATTGATAATGAAAACAGGTTTCATTGACTACTATTTCAAGAGATATGGATGATCATTTTTAGGAAAATATTTTTCAAATCATTCATTTTTTCAAATAAAACAAGGGTCCATTTGTTTCCCTAAAAACTTCGTACGAAGGAAATATTTGCCATGAATATCATTTTCAAAGAAAACGTTAGTTTTGTTTGGTTGTTGGATTAGGGAAAGTATTTCTTTTTTGTGAGAAGGAGAAGTCATTTTCTCTCAACTTAAACTGTTGTTTTCAATTTATGGTGAATATTTCACATAGATCGACTAGTTTTTTGAAAAATAATTTCTCGAAGATAGTTTTTCTTCGTACAACGAACACTTAACCCAACTTTTTTTTTTTAGGTAAGATAGTATAGACAAATGATTGCCATATGCGATAAAAATAAACATGACTTAATACATTTTTTCTTAGCGCTACTTCCCGTCTACTAGATAACCTAGCATTTCCTCCGCTAAGACCGCATGACTTAGAGAACTACTCATTTCTTAGAATAAAGATAATCATCACCTATCTCTCGAGACAAACACTAGTCTTATGTTTTTTTTGGTCGGACACTAGTCTTATGTTCACTTTGATGCTTTCCACTCGTCATGTTCTTGACCGAAAATCAAATAAAATGGGCACTTCAACACAATTCGAATCGATTAGCCCTCAGAAACTCATTCGAGAGAACGACACAAATTGGCCCAGTCTTCTCTGATTCTAATACGTTAGTTAACGACAATTGACAATCCACGATTGGTCGGATGAATTAATGAAGCGACTTGACACTCCGAGAGCAGCAAGAGCAAAGATCTCCCTCTTGTTCCCCATCGATTCAAAAGCCAAGTGAAAGTACTAATCCAATGCTTTAGCAAACAAACGACCAAAGCATTTAGGTTACACAGCTCCTGAGGTCTCAACACAATTAAGTTAATAGCAGCATTATCAATTCGACATGTTCATCAAAACAGACAAAAAGACACCGGTTCTTGTGGCCAGAATCGATACAAAGGGCTCATTTGCCTCGTCGCCTTCAAGGCAACCATCCGGGCATGAAGTTATTTGTACTCGGCCCTCCCGTTACGACAGACGACCCCGGATCGGGTTGTATCTGCACTCCATCGATCCAAGGAAAAGACACCAAGGTTAACGGATAGAGTAACAGTTAGAACTGAGGATTTTTCATTACGCCACCATCTAGACAAAGCAAAACTAATCTCATCAATGCATGGATTGTGCTTGGGTAAAGCGCAACATCGCTCAAGCCCATCAAATCCATTCCAGTCCAATCCTTCATTTAATTAATTTCAAAAGAAACCCAAACCCAATTTCTACATAATCCCATGTATGATTGCAACTGGCTCGTGAATACTAGAACGTGACATGGGCTCAAGCCCATCAAAATTTCCAATTGTCTACCCTTCACAAGTTAATTGCTTGGGACTCATCAGAACCAGAACGAGGAGAGCGATCAGTAAGTAAAATACGACGATTGGCTTGTCTAAGGAGTACTTCCCCCATTTGCAAGTGGGTTCGCATTCCAAGGGATGAAAAAAGGCTTCACTGTGAGGCTGAGCAAGCGGCGGCGCGCTGCGGCAGCGGATGACCGTATCCTCGGACTTCTCGGCATGTTGATTTAACTGGATCGCATTCATTTGGTATCCTTCCATCAACTGAAAAGCCCATCACCCAAAAGTCCGTAAATTATCTGTTAAGATGAGCCATAATCATGCAGAGGGACAAAATCGTGATATCGATTTACTCGAGATGAGAAGGTGATCCTTCAACCTATAATCCAAGTTGAATATGATCACAATGTCAATTTAGTCAAGGCGATGAGGTGATTCATTGAATCATGATCCTTTTCAAACTTTAAATTTGCACCCATGATGCGAACAGATAAAAGTTTAGTGGTTCATGCAAAATAGGAGTGACGAGTCCTACCCGTTCGTTCAAAGCCTTGTTAGCTTCGTGGAGCAACTGTTCCTGCGCGGGCAATGCTGCTATTAACAACTGACTGGCCATGAGATGAAATAAAGAGTTAAGGAAGGGAGTTGGGAAGATGACAACACCCGACGTTTGAAGATCACTCAGATGATCCAACATGGCCTGAGTCTGCAAAACCAAAGAAGAAGGTGAAGAACTCCGAATGCATGTAGAATTGAGGAAGTTCATTGCGCGAAATCCCTCAAAACTCTATTTTCTTTGAGTTGGTTTGTCTATCAACAGAGAGAGCACATGACTAGCCTCGTGATGACGAGATAGACCTAACCCAGGATCAAACTTGCTATCGAAAACACGTATAACATAGCTTTTGATTTTCGTGGTTAAATAGACAATTAAGCGAGGTATAAATTCGCAAAGCAGTATGAATTCTTCAAAGGGAGAGGTGCAGATAAAAGCTTGGGCCCTTTTTGATCATCAGTCGAGTTTTGACGACAGGCACAATAGTAAACAAGTCTTAGCAGAACAAGCCCCAAAGGAACATGTCTCAGCATATCTGTTCTCTTGAATGCAGTCTTTGCACTTCTCGCATATTCTGTCTTGACGACTACAGTATTTTAGTAGTGCAACAGTCGAACGATGGCAGATCCACCCATTTGTTTTACCTCGGTTTCCTACTAAGTTAGGCAGGTTGATGAACATTAACCGCAGCGATAGACACAGTAACTTGCATTTCGTGATGATGACTCAGGATGTGATTTGGATAAAATTCATGAAACGAAATTCACGTACTCTTCGTGATCTGATCTGCTTCAATGACCCATCTAGCTGTCTTTCCAAGGACTCGAGCTCTTTGCTGCTTAACGGCCGAGTTCTTCTCCCAAAAGATTCCTAGTTCAACATGACACAGATATTCCCCAATCATATAGGAAAAATCCACACCTGCGAAGGTGAAATAAATCAAGAGGGCAATAGAAACTTCAATACCTTTGAGTTCGCTGTAGCGCTTCGTAACGAGCCTTAAGTCTCAATATTCCTGCTGACAGCTTAACTCCTATGCGCGGACCAAAGAAAAGGCCAGTAAGAGAAAGAAAACAGATATTCACCAGGTTCAAGCCATAGTTTCATTCTTGGCAACAATATGGAGTACATATCTACAGATTCTAGTTTTGGCGGTAGTACTGCATAGACATAAGTTCACTAGACAGACATGGTGTATATCCATGCGCACACATTGCAACAGTCAAATCTAGTGAAACCTTCGCGACGAGCAGAGATTAGTCACCAGACACTAATATGCACTGTTCAGTCCAAGTTTATAGGCCAATTTCAATGCGGAAACTTCATAATTAAAAGCCCGATTGGTCGTAGAACAGCCGATGAGATTTACAACCAGCTCAAGAAGATAGCAGAACAATGTTGCATCATGATTAAACAAATTAACAAGTAGCCGATGCTGATTGCTATTACTATGCTTAATGTACAGTAACATTTCTTTCTCACAAAAACCATTGAGGAGCTCCTAAAGAAAAGGGTTGTACAAAACTGGTTGTTTCACATTCCTAAAGGGCCAATAATATCCAAAAAAACCATATGGACCAATCTATTAGAATGCTTAGACGACCATCCCTTGCCTACTGGCTTACTAGGGTTTGTTATATGAGAGCAAAATGCGGCTAATAATTCACATTTAGCCCTTCTTTTTTTTTCAAGGGTTTGCCACTAAGACTGCAGCACAGACAAAAGGAAAAGCAACCGCAACAACTATTGAAATGCACTAATGTACCATAACAAAGCTATTTTGCTATCAAAGTACTCAATCTAAAATAATAATTTTGCACTAAAAGGTGTTTCCTAATATCTTTAGGCCTTTTCTTTCTTTCGTGCAAAAGAAACTTGTCGTAGGTAGATAAACTCTGGACTCGAATTTCATTACAACTCTGACGATGCTTCCTTCCATGAAGTTACATCTTCTTACAGTATAAACACAATCGACTATCCAGGTACTAGGGCATCTACGCTCATCCATCTATATTTTTTATGCCTTTTCTACTTATCTTTTGTCTAACCAACCCAGACCTTTTCACTTGTAAAGACCACACCCACCGAACCATAATCGTTACTCATTTTATTTATTTTTGTTATAAGTTTGGCCAATCAAGTTCATGATCAGTTTACTTCATTACAAAAAGGCCATATACGATCCTTTCTATTACGGTACTAAAATGTTAAATCATGTCTCAATCTAACAATTTAAGCTTTCGAAGCATTCAGCTATGATCCCACAAAATTTTCAGAAAACACGAGCTCCCCACAGCGCAAATCCTTTCAACTGCTTCCGCTCAATACCTATCCATCCACAAGCATGCAAGACAAGTCAAACTCAATCAAGGACTAAGATTTGTGTTGCATTATGCATTTGCCACACCATATGACCTTATTTATCCAAACAATTATGCCATTGTATGTTCTGCATTTGCATGACATGTTTGTGCTTCAGATGTATATGGTTAATTAGCTAAAACATAAACTTGCTTGTGTGAAATCTGTAGCTCCTGATATGGTAAAAGACAGAGAAAACACCGACCTTTTATGATCAGCAAGGTGAAAAGAGAGAAGAGACGAGACGAGACAAGAAACTAATCACTTGTTAATGATAATTCCTTCTCCTTATTCACTTATGCAAATTGGTCGAGTAGAGAGCATGCACTTTCAGTTAATGTGATGCAATCAGATGTAGGTTTATTTGGCTTTGTTAGCAAAATACAACGACTCGTAATAGATATGAGTGTGTGCATAACTTCTTGGCATCCTACTTAATACAAGCCACAATCAGGCATTGAGAAGATCAGGACCGGCAATAGTAGGAAGATTTAGCTGATAGAGGAAAGCTAAAGTATGTTCAGAGACATTACAACCCACAGTACTGTCCATTACCAAGGATTCTCTTGCGGACTCATTTGGCTCCGGGGCTCCATAGTTGCACTTCTGATATCTCTCTAGCGTCTGGAGCATGCTACAGTATTACGAAAAATATGAATTAGGAGTAAAATACACTATAACATTTGATGTCTAAGTGGCAGTTCCGATTTTCATAGAGAAAGAAATGACGGATAAAAGCACTTAGTTATGCGAATTTTAATCTCTGAAACTTCTCATACGCTTTTCAAACACGCGCTAATCAGTGGAGAAGATAATAAACTCCTTCGGAGATGTTAATGAGTGAACTAAAGATAAGAGCATATGAACAGGAGCCATGAACACTAAAACTTTGGAAAGATTAATAGAAGCCGTTGAAAATATCGCGTCGGGTAAATTTGAGGGTGTCGCCAGGAAACTCGTAAGTTGATGCTCGTATGTTTCACTTCCAATGAAGCTATAGCTTGAACACTGATCGACGAAAAGAAGGCAAATAAATGAATTATGGATTCATTAAGTCGCATAGAAAATTGTAAGCTTGAGTGATCACCGCTTTGTTTTATATTATCACTTGCGTAAATCACAAAGAAGAGGTACAATCAGACAGGTAATTGAATAGTTTCTGGCCAAGAAGGGAAAGGCTAAAAGATAGGAAATTGAATAGTTCGGTCTCAAGGGCAATTTGCATGAGGAGACGAGCTGTCCCGTGGTTAATAACAAGAATCCTTTCAAAAGACACATCTTGAAAACTCTCAGACAAAATCACACACAGATGCAGATCGCATTTGTCAAAATCCATCCACGAATCATTAAGAAACACTCAATCACATCCACAAACCGAGATGTGAAGAGAGAGAGAGAGAGAGAGAGAGAGAGAGAGAGAGAGTGGAAACCCTAGACTTCCATCAACTTCGGGGAACATCAAACCATAGGAAGAAAGGTGATGTCTGGTAGAAATTTCAATCAATTGATTGCACGACATCAATGTAAGTAAAGAGAGAAAGAGAGATGGCTTAAACACAGCGGAGGTAAGAGAGGTACACATACACATATTTGCAGTTGTTAAAATTTGATGTTTTATTCTTGGGAGTGATTGTGTGGTTTTTGTGATTGGAGTTACGTTATTGTACGATGTTTTTTGTTTTGGAATTGGAGTTTTTGATGTGTTGTGTTGTTTTTTTGTTTTAGTTGATTGTTTTTTTTTTTTGTGTTGTTGCTTTGTTTGGTTTTTTTTTTTTGAGTTTTGTTTTGTTTTTTTTTTTTTTTGGTTGTTGATTGGTTTGTGTACCCGGATAATTAGATTTTTTGATTTTTTTGTATGTTTTGGGTTTGTTTTGGGGTTTTTCTTTGTGGATTTAGTGTTTTTTTTTTTTTGTTTGTGTTTTGTTTTGTTTTTTATGATATAATTTATCTTTTTGCCATTGTAATGTAGTAAGTCAGTTATGTGCATGGATTGGTCTTATTCTTCTGTATTTATTGTTTTTGCAATACCTTCTCGTATCATAGTGATGCGGCTACCTCGCTTTTTATGCTTGGTTTTTTCTTTCTCTTTCTCTTTATTTTGTCATTTTTTGTAAAGATTGATTTATTCTTCTTTGTCGTTTTTTGCTCTTCTGTTTTCCCCTGATTTTGTTGTTTTTACAGTTTTGTTTTTCACATATCGATCTAATTGTATTAAACCCGTATTATACATTTATCATTTGATCTTGCTTTTGTCTTTAGTTTTTTTTTGGTGATTTTATTTTTTTTTTGTTTTCTCATTTTTTGTACCTACGACTTTAATTATATTTACTTTTGCTCTACGGGTATTCAGATCAATGTGTAAGTTTTAAGAGAGAGAGAAGTAGAGATTTTCGATGTGGGCTTACAACACAGCGGTAAGAGATGGGCAACCCCTTCAACACATTTAATAGAACAGTGCTCCTTAAAATTGAAACATCGATTTTAACTTTTGCAAACATTTCTGCTTCTTCGGGACAAAAAA
>JAGVVM010003178.1:0-19923 GCA_019149425.1 Psidium friedrichsthalianum
GGGAATCAGCAGCTCCACAAACCACTCCCCAGACCAATGGAGGCCAAGTCACAGGTTTGGTAAGTTAAGGCGAATCTTCCATTTATTCTGAAAGGTTCATCTTGCAGAATTTAGTTCTGACGCTAGCTGAGATATGCACCCAAATATCATATTTCCTTAAATTCTTGGAGAAAGAAACACATCAAGCAAACAACTTCTGAATATCCAACTACTTCTAGGCATCATAGTACAGTTCGCAATCAAAAGTCACTGAATTGAGAGTTCATCTGATAGCAGATTCACACTGGCCATCATCCAATAATGAAGATTTGGTACACGAAGACTCACGGTTTTTCTTCTGCGGCTCCTTTGATGCCAAGAAGCTGGTTGAAGCTGGAACCATTTTTAGCTGGTGCCTTGTCCGGTACTGAGGATTCACTGCCGATTACATTCAACTTGAGAAATCCATTAACATTTCTTCAGAAACGAAATCGACGCAGAGAGAAAGTATGAGTATGGATAAGAGATTTTTGCAGGCACCTTCGTTTGTATCGGTCTCTGCAGCTCTAACAGTAAGGCCTTCGTCCTGAACAGAACATACAATCGTAAACATCAGTCGGCCACGTCACCAATGACAGTCGAATCTTCACAACGGTTCCGCACCAGACAATCAAAACGACACTTCCAACGTCCAATCGAAGATGAAGACAAAAAAAAAAAAATCGCCGGCGAGTCCTCGTTCAACCTACGCGACGCTCTCGATGGACAGTAGACAGACTCGCCACGGAGTTGGTAATCTGAGGACGGAGACTCACGGGTGAACGAAACGGAAATATGCGCCGGCGACAGTCGACTTCTAGATCGGTCGAGCTCCGTTGGTGTTGGCGCCGGGAATGTGACAGCCGCTACGGTGTTGAGCACTGGACGCCATTGACGGAGCTCCGGAGTCTCGAGAAGGAAAAAGAGCGAAGAAGAAGACGACTACGGAGTATGGGAGGTTTTCGACGCTGGCGAAGCAGACAGGGAGCAAACCGATAGCTCGAAGTTCGGCCTGCGACAAGTACTTTTGCTCGAATCGGGGAGAGAGCTTGTCTACGTGCTTGACAACCTCGCGCTCGGGCAATGGTGTTGCGGATGACGTGGCTAAGAAGTGTGATTGGCTTGGGCGGCTGGGTTCGGACAGAAGAATGGTGGGCTCGGAGCGCCATCTCCGGACGTCGCGCGGAGTCCGTCCTCGTCGTAGACGCACGTATTTGTACGTTGGAACAAATTCGATTCCCTGTTGGGGGATTGGCATTTACGTAGTTCGAACTCACGTGCAAATTCGCTAAAATTCGTGGGTTGGGTCCCCACCCAACCCAAGAATTTTAGAGAATTTGGCCACGTGAGTTCGAACTACGTAAAATGGCCATCTCCCCAACAAGGGAATCGAATTTGGTTCACATCGTACAAATACGGTGCGTCTACGACGAGGACGGACTCGCGCGACGTCCGGAGATGCGCTCTCCTCGAGCCCACCATTCTCTTGTCCGAACCCAGCCGCCTCAGCCAATCACACTTCTTAGCCACGTCATCCGCTCACACACATTTTGCCCGAGCGCGAGTGTCAAGCACCGTAGACAGCTCTTCTCCCCCGATTCGAGCAAAAGTACTTGTCTGCAGGCCGAACTTCGAGCTATCGGTTTGCTCCCTGTCTTGCTTCGCTCAGCTGTCGAAAAACCTCCCATACTCCGTCGTCGTCTTCTTCTTCGTCTTTTTCCTTCTCGAGACTCTCCGGAGCTCCGTCAATGGCGTCCGTGCTCAACACCGTAGCGGCTGTCACATTCCCCGCGCCAACACCAACGGAGCTCGAGCTCGAAGTCGACTGTCTCCGGCGCTATTTCCGTTTCGTTCACCCGTGAGTCTCCTGTCTCTCAGATTAACCCACTCCGGTGCGAGTCTGTCTACTCTCCATCGAGAGCGTCGCGTAGGTTCGAACGAGGACTCGCCGGCGATTTTTTTTTTTTTGTCTTCATCTTCGAATTGGACGTTGGAAGTGTCGTTTTGATTGTCTGGTGCGGAACCGTTGTGAAGCTTCGACTGTTCATTGGTGAGTGCGCCGACTGATGTTTACGAATTGTATGTTCTGTTCAGGACGAAGGCTTACTGTTAGAGCTGCAGAGACCGATACAACGAAGGTGCCTGCAAAAATCTCTTTATCCATACTCATACTTTCTCTCTGCGTCGATTTTCGTTTCTGAAGAAATGTTAATGGATTTCTCAAGTTGAATGTACTCGGCAGTGAATCCTCAGGTACCGGACAAGGCACCAGCTAAAAATGGTTCCAGCTTCAACCAGCTTCTTGGCATCAAAGGAGCCGCAGAAGAAACCGTGAGTCTTCGTGTACCAAATCTTCATTATTGGATGATGGCCAGTGTGAATCCTGCTATCAGAGTGAACTCTCAATTCAGTGACTTTTGATTGCGAACTGTACTATGATGCCTAGAAGTAGTTGGATATTCAGAAGTTGTTTGCTTTGATGTTTTCTTTCTCCAAGAATTTAAGGAAATATGATATTTGGGTGCTATCTCAGCTAGCGTCAGAACTAAATTCTGCAAGATGAACCTTTCAGAATAAATGGAAGATTCGCCTTCAACTTACCAAACCTGTGACTTGGCCTCCATTGGTCTGGGGAGTGGTTTGTGGAGCTGCTGCTTCTGGTATGTCTAGCAGACTCAAATGAAGTTGTTAACACCTCCAGTACTTATTGCTATCATGTCATGCTAGTCATCGAAGATGTCATCTTTACCTACAAATGGTTCTCATATCTCTGAACTCCTTTAAGAGCAGTTTACATTTGTAATTTATATGGAAAGCTTGTACGAGCATCTTTAATGCCCCTGCTCTAAGGAATCCACAGTCAGTGTGATAATGGTGGTCTCTGATCATGTCCAATACTGTAAAATGTAAAAAGCATTTGACAACGGTTTTCAGAACTCATTCATTGCGATGAAATCAAATAACTATGCCTCTGTTCTGATTGAAATGTCTTACTTCTATTGTGCACAAAAAATTTCTGACTTCTTTAATTGCGTTCTTCCAGTTCTTCTTTGATTGCTTCTCCAAAAGTTCAATGTAGTAGATGAAATGGAATCTATTGCTGACTTTTTATTGCTTATAATCTGATACAAAATGTTTCCAGCTATGTGAATAAGTAAGGAATTCCACCGTTTGATGCTGTCCAGTCAAATGAACCCCATGGAATCCCAGGATGCCGCAAAAAAAATAATTTCAGTAATGATGCTGTGGAACTTAAGTGACTATTTGCAATGTGCAATAACTATATTATGCAGGAAACTTTCATTGGAATCTGGAGGATGTGGCCAAATCAATTGTTTGCATGATTATGTCAGGCCCATGTCTCACAGGCTATACACAGGTACCTTTTGAACCTCTGAAATCCATCAAACTTTGAAACAATATTTTCTTGAACTCACAGGATTTATCTTCTGTTCACATGGCATCTCTAGACAATGAACGATTGGTATGATCGAGAAATTGATGCTATTAATGAACCTTATCGTCCGATTCCATCGGGGCAATTTCTGAGAATGAGGTTCGTGATTTCACTGCTTGAGTTATATCTAAAAAAGGGGCAACCACACTATTTTATCTGACTAGTATTCCATAACAGGTTATTACTCAAATCTGGGTGTTGCTCTTAGCAGGCCTTGGGTTGGCTGGTATATTAGATGTATGGGTAAGTGATTTACTTCAGTGCCAAATTGTTTCGTTTTCCTTTGTATTTAGATGAAGCTAATAGTGGTCAGTTTCTGAATCCATTTTTTCTATAGGCAGGGCATGATTTTCCCATAGTTTTCTACCTTGCTGTTGGTGGTTCATTGCTATCATACATATACTCTGCTCCTCCTTTAAAGGTAGTTCTTCAAATTATCTTTTGCTTTTATCTCTCTTTAATGAACTGATAATCATATGTACTTTAGCTATTGTTCCTAAGTGAGACATCTACATGGTTGCAGCTGAAGCAAAATGGGTGGATAGGAAATTTTGCTCTTGGAGCAAGCTATATCAGTTTGCCGTGGTGTGTACCTCTCTTTTCGGCTTTTGATCCTTTGTGTTCATGGACACTGATAAAAAGACAATCACCAAGCTTGGTTTATTTTTCTCTCATTTTGTGTTGACTCGTTGTTACATCAAAATAGCAACTTGATTTGGCTACAAAAATTTAACATATTCAAGGGCTTCCATTTGGAAATATAATAACATTCAAGAAAGTACTTATAGGCTTGGTTATTCTAAGTAAATCAAGAGGGATTGGCTATCCAAAGAAAAGCCAATGCCTTGAGTAATGGAATAGAGGGGTAATGGAAGTCAATAGGTTCATTAATATCCTTCGAATGCAGACTAAATATGGCTGTGAGTTCTCTCCGTGATTTTGTGTTGAAACATGATAAAGAGTCCCGTTTCTATGGTCACCTCACAGCATGTGGGGGAAGAGTTAATCATCTTTGTTAGGTACATTCTGATTTAAGTCAACCAATTCCTGTTCTCTTCTGGCTGATAGGTGGGCTGGTCAAGCTTTATTTGGGACCCTTACACCTGATATAGTTGTGCTGACTATCCTGTATAGCATAGCAGGGGTATGTTTCCTTGGGAAGTTTTGCCAAGTGCAGTATGGAATCTGTATTTTTTGGAGTAATCAGTACACATTGGCGACCATAGTTTACTGTTGCTTTCTGCTTTTCTCAGCTGGGCATCGCCATTGTAAATGACTTCAAAAGCATTGAAGGAGACAGGGCAATGGGACTTCAGGTATTTTTTGTACTTTTTTTGTATAGTTTTTTGGAAACTCTGCTTATGTAAATAAGGGTAAATATCCTTATGATGTTTTCTTTTTCTTTTCACAATCTCTCTACTTTGAACAGTCCCTTCCAGTGGCTTTTGGTGCTGAAACAGCAAAATGGATTTGTGTTGGTGCCATTGACATAACTCAACTATCTGTGGCTGGTATAGCATCAATTCCCAAAAACTTTTTTGTTTGTGAATATTCTTTGCTGATATTGTTATTTTGAATCAAATTAATAGCATCATGCATGTAGATCAGTGCACTGTCTCCTAGTAATACAATTTTCAGACGGATGGCTGACATGTTGAAATATGAAGTTAGATTTATTCTGCAGGGCTGTTTTAAATTGGTCAATTAGTCAACTTCCATGCACTGAACTTGGCTAAGCTTCATTTGAGAATTATTTGAATCATCCATGACCAAACCTTTACCAATTTGAAGCCTTTATAACAGTCACCCTCCTTTTGGATGTTTAAAGCAGAACGTTGTACAGTAAGTTATTTATCCAAGAGTTTTTCCAACTTTTCTACACAGTAAAAAGATGAACTTTACTATTAGCAAGATGGATCAATGCAAACGGTCATCCTGCTGTGTTGATGTTGTCTTCAATATTTCTAGTACTCATTTCGAACTGGATTATGATATGGTTTAATGTGATGATAAGCATACAATTTCATTCAGTACATATGTGGCAGAGTTGTTATGTCAAAGGGACAAGTTCTGCAAAATACTTATCGGTCATTAATTCTTTCGCTAGAGTGTATATCGCTCTATACCAGTGTAGCAAAAATATGTCTGTATTACAAGCATCCTCCATTAGTATGTTATATTTTCGTGCCAAGAACTTGCCTAGCAGCAATCAAGATCCGACAGACATTTTGCAAGTGGTGAAATCAATATAACTTGGACCACATTAGATGACCTTGTACCATTTGACAAATTCAAAGTGATCAATAAGTGCGTCAGAATGCTCTTATCGTTGGATTTAGTGAGTCCATTGGACAACGCAGAAAATTAGCTTAGATGTGACCCATATGAGTGATCTGAACTACATTGTTGAACCTACTATTAGATCATTTTTGGTCCTTGGTAACATTATAGCTGCCAAATCATTAGTGTTGAGATTCTTGAGAAAAATTCGTTTAATACTTTGAGCAAAAGCTATGTTAGATTCCATTTGTTAAAATAAGGTACCCAGAAGAAAAAACATGTCGAGGAGTTTAATCTTAATGTAGTGAAAGAGGTAGAGGTACGGCAAGACGGATTTAACCTGTGAATCTACTCCTCTGTCGCGTGGTCAACTATCTGCGTTGGGCCTGGGAGTGCTCCTAAGATCATGAAAGGAATTCATTTTCTCCGACCTAGTGGAAAGGGAAAATGAGATGTTTCGAGTATTCATAATGTTCAAATTGTTTATCTTGTTGGGCTGCTTATAATTTCCTTTCTTATTTAAAAATAATTGCTCCAGGTTATCTGCTCGGGGCTGGTAAACCATTCTATGCTTTGGCTCTCCTTGCTCTCATAGTTCCACAAGTTGTTTTTCAGGTAAATACATATGTATTAAGGTCGTGAGAGATTGTAACTTTACAGATATGATGTTCCTTCGAAGTGTTTTTTTTCAAGCAAATGCTACAGAGATATTTATAAATCATACACTTCCTCCTACTGAAATGAGGCCTAGCTAACCTTGAATCTTGATATCCAAACAAATGTTCTAGGCCTCCTTTCAAGACTCTAATTCTGGTTGGAAGATTGTCTAAACTTTCTTCCTTGCAAAAATAACTCTCCAGCATGAGTTAAAATGAAAGTATCAGTTTATCTGCATCGCAGCGGTTCCAATGCTTTCTTATCCTTTTGCATAAGCACAGTTCCACACAGATAACTAATCAAAATTGCTAAGCGAGCATCAAATATTACATTGGTTTAACTTGTAATAGTGGTTTGCTTATACTTCTTATTTTGGTGCAGTTTCAATACTTCTTGAAAGACCCTGTGAAGTATGATGTAAAATATCAGGTATTGTTTCCCCCATCTGTATCATCTGAAATTAGGAACAAAGTAGGTGAATTTAGAAATTTAATGGGCTAGGCTGCTTCGGTTGTTTGACTGTATTCTATTAGTTTTGTCATTCTACAGGATTGTTGTCATTCCTGACGGATGACATAGACATGTATCTAGCTAATGTCAATGCTTTTGTCAACTTTTATGATCAATAGTATAATGTCCTGAATGTTCATCGAGCATGGTAGTGAGGTCACTCAGGTCAGCATCAAGTCCTAGGGCTAGCAATGTCGTCCTATGAACGAATTCTGGCACTGGATATCATCTTGTTAACGAATGCAGGTTTAACAGCCGTCTATGTGGCATTTGTAAATATTAATTCTTATGTAAGTGACATCAACTTGCATGTGTATTATAATTTCAGGCTAGTGCACAGCCATTCCTTGTGCTCGGTCTGCTGGTCACTGCTTTGGCCACCAGTCACTGATGACTCTATTAGTCCATGGAGCCACTATCGAGAAGTACGGGAGTCCGCATGGAGGAAGAGCTAGCCACCCATTGCGTTGTCATGAACATTACGCTCTGGTGAACTAGAAATGCTCAGTGCTTGTTCGAAATGATTTCAGGTTCCTCCTACTGCCTACAAATGAATTCAGTCTATAGCAACTGATTTTCTCTATGTTTTGCCCGCATAGCCATTATGATTCCGAGAAAAGGGTCGTCCTTTGTGGATGTAATTTTGTTTTTCTTGAAAAAGAGAGTTCATAAGATTTTTCCATTTGAGTCTTTCTTCTTTTGCTATCCTCTAGTTCGTTCCTCATTCGGGATAATGACAGTACACCGGTGGAGTTGTCCTTTGTCGAAACTGGCCAGTCCTATGTAGGAGAGACTGAGACAGTGTCTTGTGATTTTCCATGTTTAGAGCCTAGAAAGATTGGCACAATATTGCTACACTTTCACAATTTTAGTCTCATTTTATGAATGCAAGCCATAGGGAGACCTGTTTGAACATTGAAGTTTTGACTGAAATTCTGTCTGCCATCATACTAGATACCTCATCTGGACACTGGATCTTTGGTTTACCCGGTCTCGTAATTGGTATTAACAGACTCGAGCATGAGCTGCAATCTCTATCTCGATCAAATCATCAGCCAGCAGTTCTCGGCACATGATTGAGATATTGTCTTTGGATTCTGGTTCTACAACTTTCATGAAATTTGAGATCATGTCAATTGTCACCACCGTTATTATACTTTTGTTGCCAGAAGTAGTTCGTGGGATTTAGACAGTTTATCTCGTCTTTACCAAAAGAGTTGCAGCTTCTTCGCATTTGAAAACAGAAAAGCTCTATCTGATCCGGCGCAGACATTTCAGAGTCACCTCCAAAACTCTTCAACTACTAGATTTCTCACCTCATGCAGTAGCAAAGACAAAGCAGCTATTTCATTGAGGACCGGACCAAGTCTCCTTTTTCCTTTTCATGATCCTCCCACTACCAGATCAAAAAAGAAAAGAAAAAACGAAATAAAAATCAATTGGCAAGTAAGGAGGTTGGTTCTAAATACCAAATTCAAAGGCAGACAATGGTCTGAAGCACCACCTGGAGGACAGTTGGTTGACAAATTGCTTCTTCAAGCGATCTTAAAATTCAAATATCCTGAATGAAAACTACGAATTATGTAAAAGGCACATACTCTTTCGAACACGTACATCATCTGTTTCGATCAAAAGCCCAAATTAAGACGAAAAACTTGTGGTTTTTTCGCTAATCTTTTTTTGAGAATCACCTAACATGCCGACTCTTTGAGGTCTATTCTGACATTTAATAAAAATAACCTCAGAATGATGCATGTTGAAATCTAGTTTCACTTCAAGACTGGCTATATAGACAATTAGTCACATAAGTTGCTGGAAGTTCTTTCTACTCTGTCAGCATATTTTAGTTTTAAACAAACTCAACAATCTTTACCTGGTCAACCTTAACTATTAATACTAGCACTGCCAATAGCCAACGATAGATCATCTTATAATTGAGATGATTGCGGAACAAATTATAGTATTTTCTCAAAAGTCATGACGACATACCGAAGAAATCCAGAGTTCAAGTATTAGCAATGCACATGATTCATTTAGAATACAGATGATTGTGGAACTCAAAATTGAATCAATGAACAAAGTACGTTCAATTTTTTTTCCTCAGTGTCAAAACTTTTAGAAAGTTTGCCAATTGGAGACCTCATGTTTTTACATTTCAAAATCACTGATGACTGCGTCTAGATAAATGGCGTTCATCTAGATAATTGAAAAGAAGACAAACTAATCAAACAATTGATTTGACTACCAACTAAACGGCCACAAAGATGAGAAAACATACTATTGTCAATCAATGACTAGACCGGTGCATTTCTGAGAAATTTCCTCTCATAGAATCCGGTTACTTGATCTGCAACAGCCCACATAATGGCCTGGCCAGGCGGGATTCTCATGAGCCGAGGCAGGAGTCCCTTCCACAAAGCGAGAAGTCCTTCCTCCTTAAAAATTGTTTGGATGGCATGTACCATGCCCTTGTACTTCAACTCTCCACCATGTCGACTTTGCGCCATCAACCTCGTCTTGACGACATCGAAGGGCCCGGTGCACACAGGACCTGCAGTTCCTGCAAGGAATCCAGAAATCATGGACTGCCATGGTTGGAGGACCTTTCCATCACCTTCATGCTTCTTCCATAATAGTACATCGAAAGCATTCTTCGCTGTAAACATAGCGGCCTGATTGGTCCCATTGCGCATGACCGTTGGGGCAGCCCCTGACCACAGCCCACAAAGGCCTTCTTCACGAATAATTGTCTGGCCACAATGAATAGGACCCTTGTACTTTAAACAATCCGGACTTAAACCTCTTTGTTGCTGCAGTCTGATCTTAACAACCTGCCAATGATCTTATCGGTTAGCTCCCACACAATACATGTAATTTACAGTAACAACTCGTTAAAATAATTATTATGCATCATGAATCTCTTCGGCAATCAACTCAAGTAGAACAACACCAAAAGCATCTGCATTTATCAAATGTTAAAATTTCCAATGTTACTTACTACATATATATCAAATCCAGACAAGCAAATAATGAGTCCGCCCTACAAAAGAACCTGCAAAATTTCCTTGTACTCTAGTTTCACATGAAGATGGCTAATTCTTTCTCCACTCGTTCTCCTTAAATTTGATGCCAATCTCAAAGTAAAAGAAAGTATCCCTATTTCTGTACATCTTGGTAACGGAATAAAAGCAGTAGGAATGATTATTTGGTTATAATCTTCCAAGTTTTGGAAGGGATGCAGCCATTGTAGCCTGCATCCTGACATAATTGTTTTACACCATTGACAAGCATCGGCTTTCAGCCCCTCCATTTCCCTTCCATCGAGGCATAAACATCCTTTCGAGGATACTACTACTTCTTGTCTCCGCTTCACCATACTTCACTAGCTTTTGTCAAATATGACATCTTGCAAGCAAGGTATCGAGCATGACCATGTCAAAGGATAGAGAGTCCATCATCTGTTTCTTTAAACGTGGCCTCCAATCAAGAAGCAAGGCTATGCGAAAAATGATACCAAGAGAAATCGAGAAGCAAAGATAAACGAAATTTACCATTCTTAAAAGCACTTTAAGGCCTACAAATCGCGAGCCAACTCTCAGTCCCAAATGCTGGCTCAGGTAAAAAAACACAAATTCGGCAACAGAACTTAGTGAACTTGGCCCCATCTATGATGCATTACATTAATCCATTCAGATTGACTTTCATCATCTTAGTCTTCACTGTACTGCACTTGTAAAAGGTTTGACAATTTAAAAATGAAAGCAGGTAACCCCCACAAGGATATTAGAAGAGAGCACGCGGCTACAAGCTGACTGCAGCATTGACTCAAATTTTATAAGACAATGCTACAAAAGCACCAAGCATTCACTCAAGGTCCACTGTCCATTTGAATTCGTGACATGCAGCAGAGATCAAGATGCCATTTTGAAACTACAAACAACAAAATTGAGCTCATCTAATCGTCTCAGCCGTACAATTCCTAACAAGTAAACCCACATTCCAGGTTACACTTCACTAACCTCAAACGGAGTGACAATCACGAGAGCCTCGAGGACCCCGGCGCCAAAGCCGGACAAGAGCCTGGCCGTGTTGGTGAGCTTTCCGGTCTCCCGGTCCTTGAACGCCGACTGGAACATGGCGTTCGATCCCATCCGGAGCGTGTACTTGAGCGTCAGGTGCGTCGCGAACGGCGTCAGGCCCTTCCAGAGAGCTCGGACGCCCTCGGTCTTGACGATGGTGGTGCCGCAGTGAACGATCCCCTTGTAGGAGCCGGACCTGTCGAGCTGGAGCCGCGTCTTGATGACGTCGATCGGCTGGAGGCAGCACGCCTCCACCGTGCCCCCGAGTGAGCCCGAGATCGCCTTCATGTAGGGCGGGATCGTGCGCTTGCTGTCGGCATCGGAGGAGGCTCGCGGCTCGCTCCCCATGGCGGCTGTCCGGTGTTCGATAGGATCGGGGTGGAGCAGAGCCCGGCGGTTGTTGGCTTATATAGAGGAGGTATATGTAGAGAGAGAGAGAAAGAGAGAGAGAGAGAGAGAGGAGTCGAAGTTCGTCTTCTCGACTTCTCCGTCAATCCATCTCTCTCACACTCTCTCCCCGGCAGTGGTGTTGACCACGGAAGCTTCAGGGAGCGTCGGAGATGGAGTTTGCGGAGGGAATTTCGCAGCGAATTCGGTAACTTCGAGTGGTCCAGGGAAGAAGAGGCGAGAAGAGATTCCGGGCGGTCACTTACTGGTGACCGCGGTGGCATAAATTTACTCTAAATTAATTTTGAACTGTCGAAAATTTCAAATTGATATACCGTCACAAATTGCCCTTACTTAATTTTTATTAAATTTTATCATTAAATTACTAAATTAAATGACACATGTCAACTAAGAAATTTTTTATGATAAAAAATTAATTTAGTATAAATTTATTAAAAATGTATTAACCTGAGTTTTTTTTATGATAAAAATTAGTTGGAGGTAAATTTATCATAAGTCTATCGATTTAGAGTTTTTCATGATATTTACCGTAATAATTTGTGTACATATATTTTTACACGCGATGAAAATACTTTTCACTCATTTATTTTTATAAGCGATACAAGCGACTATTTTCTAAAAAAATATTAAGTAAATTAGTTACACTCTTCGAAAATAATTTTAATCAATTCACTGGTGATACGGTAATCCATAAACCACCTGTTAAAAACGCGATTTCAATTGAGGACGGAGGAAAAATGCAAATGCGGCGAGAACAATAGTAATGAGATGGATTTCGAATGACCATATTCGTTTTGAAGCAATTACGTCTAAGTCAAGGAATATAATAAATGCATCAAATGAATTAAGGCTCCCCTTGTTTTGCGAAAAATAAGTGATCTGAAAAATATTTAAAAAATGATCGCTTACAAAAAAAAAAAACGATCAATAAATGCTTTTATCTTTTACGCAAATGTTTATATACAAAGTGTTTATACAATTTTGACCAAAAAAAAAGTGTTTATACACAAATCATTCTCGATAATGAATTTTTTTATTAATTAATTATTTTCAAGTAATGTATATTATTTTCAATAACGAGACTGTTATGGAGTGTTTTGGATCGTGGTGATCAGTGCTTGAATGGTGGGGGTCCAGTTCCAGTTGTCTTGTTGAATAGCCTGCGAGAAGTGGTCCCACGGGTACCCGGAGAGAATCTACACTGTTATTGATCGCCAACTTGACTACGCATTCTGACATTAGAACGTGCGGGTTCCTTAATGAGCAATTCGATTGCTCATGTGACCGCTTTTGTCTCGCAAGATTTGATTTATTCGAAAGATCGTGGGGGTTTGACATCGGAACTTGGGTTCTTTAATGATTGATTGCCCGCCGGTAGCAGCATTTGATTCATTTGTTTTTTAGAGGTTTTGAGTGGATCCATGGTTGCAAGTTTTCCCCACTACTAGTACAGATAAAATGGCCAAAAAAGGAGTAAAGAATGATATGATAAAAAAAAAAAAAAAATCAAGAGCGCGCATCGCAACGCTTCTGCTTTGAAAATTATTGGGAAGAAAGGGAATCATGTGATTATACATTTGTGTAATGATATAAATATTTGTTGTTTGCTTAACCCAGTTGAGTGATGGACAGATTTTCTACCTTAGACCTAGAAATTTCATTTATTGAACTTTGGCTTATTCCTTTATTTTTCAGAATTGTAGATGGATTCCCTACAAGTACCATATTTTGGAATGTGTGTGTATATAGGGATAAGTTTACCTATAGTGCCATAACTTTCGACCACATTCATTTGAGTATCATTTTCGATAAACCATCTTACGCGAATTATTATTATAATATTTATTTTTAGTCACACGTGGATATTTTTAACATCTTTATTTATTTTGAATTTTTGAATTTTCTTTTCCTTTTGGTTTGCTTGTTTTCCTCCTTAATTGGCGACGGCTAGCTAGGGCCGAGTGCCACCTCAACCACAGTCAGTGAGGTTGCAATGGCCCTAGCTGAGGGCAGTCGCGGCCTTACTAGCCATGGAAGAAGCGTGGGTGAGGATGAGAAGATGAGGGAAGAGAGTGAGGAGGACAATGAGAGTTTTCTGGTGACGGAGACGAGTAGGCGTGCATGGTCTGTGGTATATTGGAGTGGAAGTGGAGAGAGGTTGGGTTGGAGCTTGCGTTGATTGAGTGAGGGCTTGATCGCTTCCATTTTGGAATATTGTTGAACAGTTGACGAATGGTCCAAAGGCCCTCTCCATTTTGAAGAGGACAATGAGACTCATGCTATATATTGAGACAATATCTTTTGCTTTTGTAAAGCTGAAGCTTGTAATGCCGATAATGATATTGATAGTGAGGATTGCCTTATGTGGCACCGTGGTTTTTTCCCTTTCTGATTTAGAAGGGTTTTTCTATGGTAAAAATTCTCTTGTCTTCTTTTTCTCTATTTTTTTCCCTCTTCAAAGATTTGTATTCCTAGCGACTATTATCAAAGACAAGTTTGACGAATTAGTGGGAGTGATGAATATGGAAGGTGAAGATCGATCGGTCCGATGGCAAGAACTTTAGTTTTTGGGAGATGCAGATTGATGATCTACTTTATCAAAAGAACTTGATCAACCTCTATCGAGAGAGAAACCGGAATCAATGAAGCAAGAAAAAGTGGGAATTGTTAGATAGACAAGCTTTGGGTGTGCTTTGTCTCACATTGGCGCAGAACGTTGCTTTCAACATCGCTAATGAGAAGACAACAATGGATTTGATAGCTACTTTGTCCAACATGTACAAGAAGCTTTCTACATCAAACAAGGAATATTTTGAACTGTAGTTTTTTCAATCTGAAGATGGACGAAGGTGCTTCTGTGACATATCACATCAACGAATTCAATGTGATCATGACTCAGTTGAGTTCGGTGGAAGTTAAATTTGACGATGAGGTAAAAGCTTTAATTATTATCTTCTCTACCTGAAAGTTGGAGTGCAACCGTGACTGCAGTGAGCAATTTGTCTGATAATAAAAAGTTGGAGCTTCAAGCAATCTAAGATTTCATTCTTAGCGAGAATATTCACAAAAGAGAGTCAGGTGAATCTTTGGGTGCTACCTTAAATACAGAAGGCAGAGGGAGAAGCAATCAACAATGGTGGAGTTAGAATCATGGTGGATCGAAGTCTAAAAGGAGAAGCAAATCGAGACCTCTTGGTGAAATAACTTGTTGGAATTGCGAAAAGAAGAGTCATTTGACACGATATTGTAAAGCCCTAAAGAAGAATTTCAATATTGCAATCGAAATCAAGAAGAAGATAAATCAGTGAATGCAACTCTTGAAGAGACGGTTGATAATGATGCTTTAATTTTGAGTATCGACAGTCCAATTGACACTTGGATTCTAGATTCAAGTGCGTCGTTTAACTCTACTTCGTGTAAAAAATTAATGCATAATTTTGTTGCTGGAAAATTTGGAAAGGTTTATCTTACTGATGATGAACCAGCAAATATTATGGGAAAGGTGATGTTTATATTAAAGCTGTCATGCCCCAAACCACGAGCCATGCGACATTCCTGTTATACCCGTACGATCGCTTGGTTAACAACCACGACGGTCTAGGAAACTCGCCGTAAACCAAACGACCTCAGAGTTCCCGCCACAACGAAAACGAACTCCTCCCAACATATACACAGGAAAGGGGTAGAGAGAGACAATCCGAATAATTACAACAAACCACTCCTTATATTACATCATATACATAGTTCAAAACTTTCACCATCTCTTGATATCTCATTGCTCGACCTTTACAACAAAAAGGACTTAGATCGGCAATTTCTCCCTTCAACTACAACCAATTATACAAATTTCTACCAAAGGGTTTATGCCTCAATCCTACTCATCACCATCTGTTCTACTATCTGGTCTAGGGAAAGACTGAGTCACGGTACCAATATCCATTGGGATCCCCTATCTTATCGGGATGGCATTCATTGTGGCGGTCTAGGGTATGAAAAAAGGGAAATTACTTATGAGAATAAATCTTAGCAAGCTAACCCCTAATCCCTTCTCAGGACACTAAACACTCTCAAACCCAACTCTATGCCTCATCAAGACACTCAAATCACAGGGCTAGAAAAATAACACAGGTCTAGTTTAAAACTATAAAATCGGAGTATTATAGAAAATAGCCAATCAATGGCTCGCCACGAATGGCCAAGTTATAAAATAAACGAGTCCAATCCAGGACAATCAATGCAAATACATATGCATGCACGCTTAACTTGAGCCTTGGCTTAACAGCCAATTTGACTCGCATCATATAGGCGCTAGGTCCGACCCGCATCTTAGAGGCGCATCAGGTTCGTGTTCCAACCTGCGTAGAAGAACCGCTTTATGTCAATATGCTTATCACTTCAGCTACCCCGCATCAAACGCATCAGGGCGTACGAGGCTATGTATTCCGCCTCTGTGGCTACATATTCGCCAATGGCTACATAATCGCCAAGTCTCAGTATGGTTACATATTTTCCAAGTCTCATTATGGCTATATATTCGCTAAGTCACACATGATATGCAATTAAACGTGCGAAAATCGTCACACACGCCATCCAAGCAATAAAATCAATTAAATTTATTTGGAAAAAATTATCGGCCAGGTACGTTAGGCTATCTTTCAAAACACATGCCCAAATATTTCAATCTACATGGCCGACACAATGGCCAAATCAATCAATTTGTTTCGCGTGCCCAATTTAACAAAAATGCCTCAATTTTTATTTTCGATACTCAAACCACATGGGACCCACAAAATTGTCATTTTCAAATCAAAACCAAATTGGATAGCATGTGAACAGTACACAGAGGCACGTGCATAATAAAACAAGGCAATATTTGGCCCATTTTCGCATAAAATGGCCCAAAAATGCATTTTTCGATGCCCGAACCTCGCGAGACCCACATCAACCACCACCAATAGCATAAATTTGGTCAAGAAAGTAACATACAAGCCCAAATAATATACTACAACCTCACCATAGAATCGATTTGCACAAATACTCCAATTCCGGTAATTTTTCTTAACCTGATTTACCTCGAATCGGACCCTAGAGCTAGTCCATGCATATCTAGCATCCTAATCAAGACATAGAGGTTCGGCTTATTGAAAAATTGAGCAAAGAAGCCCAAACCAAACTAAAATAGAGGTTGCTTCAAAAAGATAACAGAAGACGATAACGCGCAGAGCTAGTTCAAAATGAATTTTCGATGATTTAGAACTCATCTTGGGCTGATTCTTGATTCAAAATGTCAAGAAAAGAAAGATGAAAAACTCACAGTTGGTTGAAAATTTAACTAACGTGACAACGGCTACGAAAACGGTGAAAAACTGACAGAACTGCAACCTGCAAAAATAGCTTGCGTAGGGGTCCGATTTTGCTTCTATTTAAGGGTGTTCCAGGGTTGATCTTGAACTAAATTTTTGTGGATAACTACTAGAGAGATAGATGAAGATGAGGTTAAAACGACGTCTCAAAATGATGACGTTTGAGCAGTGAAACGGGCTGCACAACAATCGGTAGCGGTGGAGACCAAATTTGGCTAGAGAAAAAATTGAGAGAGAGAGAGTTTGGGCTGATGATGGGGCCACGAAAATGGAGGAGAGAGGGAGCAGATTTTTAGCCAAGAAGAGAAGAGAGAGAGGAAGAGACAATCATCAAGCATTAAATGGGCACACTAATCAAGTTGGACTTGGTCAAAGATGGCAAGGTGGCTAGGTGAGGTGTTCCATGTTGAGGTGGCGAGATGACGTAGCAATGATGAGGTGGCCGATGCCATGGATTTGACAACGGATGCGACATTTTCAATCAAACAGCAATTTTTAGGATTGGTTGGGGTTAGGTACAAATAATTGCGGACACTGAAATTTGTTAAGATTATGGTCTAAAACTACCTACCAGATCACTAATAACACTCTAAAGAGCCTAACACAACCTATGGCAAAATCATCCTTTTTTTGGGCTTCCGACGGCCGATCGGAGTGAAACTGTCAAATTTCTAAATCAGGCGAGGCGATGTCCAATCTTTCACAGCGATACTCATGAAAGTTCGATATCTAATTTTCGGGACTCGATTCATGGCCAAATTCGACTGATTGCGACTTTAGTAAATTCTCAAACTAACGGGCAGTTTTTAGGAGTTACATGTATTGACTTGCAATTAGGTCCACGTACTTACTTTTCTAGGTAGTCTTTCCCATTTGGTTAGTCATCTCGAATTGATTAGTTCCGAGTGACATTTTTTTAGAGCATATTCGACGAAATATCCATCAGATTACAAATCCCGAAAAAAGGTCGAATTTCAAAATGTCACAAAAGTTACTAATGTATATCAATGAAAGTTTCATAATGTCAGATATGTTATAGGACTTAAGAGAAATCCGATCTCTATAAGTCAATTAGATAGCATAAGATACAAAACTATTTTTGGGGATAGCTCTTGGAAAATAGTTAAAGGCACTTTTGTTGTAGCACGAGGAATAAAGTCAGGAACATCGTACATGACTGAGTGTAGTAAAGAAATAGTAGCAATTGCTGGATCAGAAGTAGGGGTGAGCAAATTGGACCACTCGGATCAGGACCGCCCAAATCGAAACGGGATCGGTGGTCTGGTTCCTGGTTCTAGAGGGGTCCATTTGACCCCACTGCCAATTAATTGAGACATCTCAAGTTTCAAGTGCTTTTTTGTTTCCTTAAAGCAGTACAACTAATTTTTTCAAAGAGGAAAATATGTAGATTTGTTGGATTTCTCGTGGCGTGCAACAGTGATGGATTATGATGTCTACATTTGCTTTTCTGTGCGGCTGTTGTTACGGTTGATCTAAGTTTGCGATAATACATATTTTCCGGTTAGGGGCATTGTTCGTTGTGACAGGAAATTTCCTTAGGATTTTGTCGTCATGGCACGTAAACAAACTCAATCAAGAGTCTTTATGCGCGTGTTAAAATTGAAAGCGTAAATGATTTGTCTATGGACATCTAAGTAAATATTAGTAAGTCGAAGTTTCATAAGGTGTTACATATAACTAATTTACCTGATAAATTCCAAGAGGAAGACAATCCTTACGAAATTAAAATCCCAAATTTCACATTTGTAAATTTTTTTTTTAACTCATATCCACAGAAGTATTGTTATTACCTTGTTTGTTGGTCCCAAAAAAGATAAATCACAATGGAAAGGAAAATTCGAGATAGTCTCCAGAGTAAGGGAAAAAAAAAAACGAAAGAAAAAAGTTTTGAACTAATAAGTAAAAAATGGAAATAGTAATGAGTTACTGGATGAGGATTTGCTCTTGATTTGTTACATCGGATTGCATTTGAGGGATTGGGGAATAACGTCACGTGGCATTAAGTCACATTGGTAGTTTTTGACTGAAATGAAGAAAAAGTGTCAGATAGGGAATCAAATAACGAAAAAGTAGAAAGGAATGAGGAGGTAGACTCTGAAAAACTCAATCAGGTTTAAGGTTTGACCAATCTGGCGTGGTGTGAAAAACTTATGCTTAGGTTGAAATTGCGGTTATAGTGTACACCTAAATAGGTAATTAAATAACTATTGGACAAAAAAGAAAGAAAATAACATCTTGGGACCATTGGAATATTTGGCATCTAAATTTAAAAGGGATAATATCACATAAAAATCTAAATGATAAAATTTCTAAATTAATTAAATCCATTGACAAATCTACAATTCGTTAGCTTCTAATGAATCCCCATGAAAATCGCTGCGAATGCACGTGACAAACCGACTTGGGTCTCGTATTATCTCGGATAAAATTCCAAAACGGGTTTATTTTTGCTTATTGCCTTTTAAATGTCAATTTAAACTTCGTATAAAACCACCAGGAGATTCCACTTCGTGTTTTTAACGCTTAGTTAGTTGCAGCAAATTCTGTGTCCTCCCACAGCGTCTTCGACTTCGAGTGACGTGGGGCCATTTGCATCACCTCTAGGAGTGGAGTTGACCGATACGACATGATTAGGGTAGTTTCACACATCAATGAAGATGGTAATGCGATAGATCTTGTCTTATAATAAAAAATAGATAGTACAGGTCGTTTATGCTTGCTTACATTTTTGGGACAACGTGTTAGTACCAAGGATTGTCGGTTTAGAGTAGATAGGATTCCAGATTTAGAAATAAAATTTATCGTATTAAGTGCAATTATACTTGTGAAACAGTAACATTATTCTTCTATTTGGGACAACTAGCAACAATTCAATTTATACAAATAATTTCGGTCTGAAAAAAGTCAAAGATCTTACTTAGGGTACTAACACCGAGTTCGAAGATTTCGTTTCTAGGTTAAGTTGGAACTTTAAAAACACTGACCTTGTAGGTCCAAAATTCCAGTTGTGGGTGTAAACGGCGTATTAGGGTATATAATTAGGAAAACAAACTAGCCATTTTTTTTTTATTCTTCAACGCATAGTCAATGCATTCTTGTTCTATGTTGGTGGTGATTCTGAAATAATCAC
>JAGVVM010003180.1:0-26247 GCA_019149425.1 Psidium friedrichsthalianum
ATGTGTGAGAGAAGTATGCTTCAGGCTGCCCTAGGAATCTGGCTAAAGAGAGCCAAACAGAGGAACAAGAATGTTAAATGTCAAAAGTATCTTTTTTTCCCGGAAGAAGCTGAATATTTTGCGCGACAAAAAAAAATCCCAAATTATCCATTGTTAAATGTCACGTTAATTTTCTCAGTGCTCAAATTGGACCAAACTAATAGAAGTACTTTTCATACACTTTTTGGGACAGGTTTTTAAGAACTTATTGCATTATTTGAAAGTTTTAAAATCCATTTGAATTTTCATGACAATTTTTAGAATTTCTTATAATGGTACTTTTCATACCAAAAAAAAAAGTAGGAGAAGAAACCTACTAGAAATGGAAGGTACCTCACCATAGCCAGTTTTTTTTTTTTTGGTCAAACAACCATAGCCAGTTACAGAGAGGGCAAAAAAAAGCATATTTGATGCACTCTAATTTCATAACATCTTAGATTTTTGGGTAGAATCGAAAACCAACCAGAAGTTACCGGTTCGGTGGTAAGAACCCAATGTTGATACGGTAATGAGTATGGATGGATGACATTTCTCAACTTATGACATTATGGGATGCGATGATTTTCTAGTCTCATGACTAGAGATTACCAAAATACGTTGGTACCATGATGTTTGGCTAGATAAAAGGAATAATGGCCACTATATTTTAACAAATCAAAATGAAAGGAAGTGAAGAAGAACCACCATATTCACCATAAATGATTAAATGGTAGAGATGATAGCAATCGTATGCCCGTCTATTTCCCATCTCTCTCTTCCTTCACCCTCCTTCTCGCGGCTCGCAGTCGTGGGTGGTTGAGCTTGCATGAGCTACGAGCTAGACCAAGAGCAACGAGCTCAAGCTCGGGGGCTCGCGCACGCCCTACGAGTTCCCCCACATAGCTTAATAAGTCTCCTATCGAGGTTGTCGGCCTCATGGGAGATCAAGCCCTAATTTGCTCCGGGTCAAGGTTGCTAGACCTCGATCTGAACCAGATTCGAGGCAACAACCATCGCCGGTCTCCAGTCTGAGGGGCGGTGACAATTGGGGACAACTGGCAAGGGAGGTGGCGGTCGGCCGGCTGACCATTGGCGGGAGGAGAGAGATGGTGGAGGAGAAAGAAATGCGTTAGGGCTTAAGGATATGATTTGGTGAAAAGTAGTTTAAATGGTTGTGATGGAAAATTTATCTTTTAAATATTTTTTTTTTTTGGAGATCGAAGTAGCAAACTAAATTCAAATGGAGCCTAAGATTTTTAGAAGAGCATAACAATTAAATCATTTTTGTCAAAAAAACTAAATGAAGAAATGTAATTGGAATATCAAAAGGAGAACGAAAAGAAGTAGTAGCCGAGAGTTGGAAATTGTGTATTACTATTCTGTACATAAATTGACCGGTTACAGCTCTATTTATAATACATGAGGTCTAACTAAGTAAGGGAAGAAATATATAGAATAAAGGAAAAAAGATTTCTTAATACACAATATTATGATTACCCATCAATCAGCCAATTAGGACTAATTAGAATGAATCAGAGGCAATAATATCTTCACACTACGCCTCAAGTTTGTGGTCTACACACATCAAAGACACCCAGCTTGTGTAGTAGATACTTATGTTGCCTCTCACAAAAAGGCTTGGTGAAAATGTATGCGGGCTGCTCTGTTGTTCTTATTCCTCTAATCTTAATCACTCCATCCTGGTTCTTGTCTCTAATGAAATGACAATCAACTTCTATATGTTTCGTTCTTTCATGAAAAATTGGATTCACCGCAAGTTTAAGTATGGCATCGTTGTCACAGAATAAGGTGGTTGATTCTCTAACCCACACACCGAGATCTTGGAGTAAACCTCTTATCCAAACTATTTCACAGCTAGTCTTCGCCATCGCCCAATATTTTGCTTCAGCGGATGATAAAGAAACAGTCAGTTGTTTCTTTGTTTTCCATGAGAGTAATGAATCTCCTAATTTGATGCAGAGTCCTGTAATAGATTTCCTACTCATAGGGGAAGTAGCATAATATGTATCGCAATATGCTGTCATTTCCATGTTGCTACCTCGAGAAAATAGTATTCCTAATCCTAGACATCCTTCAAGTATTTTACAATTCTTAGTGCAGCATTCATGTGAGATTATTTTGGTTCATGCATGACTGAATGAGAATTTGCACCGCATAACATATGTCAGGTCTAGTCATGGTTTTATATGTATATATGTATATATATACATATATATGTGTGTGTATATATATATATAAGTTTCCCAATAAGTCTCTGATAAACAGCATAGTCCTTGAGCAAAGGATCCTTATTAAGAGGTGATGATCCTTTATCATATTCAGCCATCGTCAACTTGGCATTTTGTTCGATTGGAATAACAGTTGGCTTTGATCCCAATAAACCCGCTTCTGATATAATCTCTGGGACATAGTTGCGTTGACTGAGGCAAATTCCTTTATTTGATCATGCATTTCTATCCCGAGAAAATATTTGGGAGCTCCCAAATCTTTGATGTGAAAGTTAGAGTGCAGGTATTACTTATTAAAGGCAGATTCATCATTCCCCATAATGAGGATATCATCAACTATATAAGCAAGTAAATTGATGATGTACCTTGATTCCATGAAAATAAGGCATAGTCATGTTTGGATTGTTGAAACTTTGCAGCTATGAGCGCAGTGGTGAACTTAGCATATCATTGACCAGAAGCCTATTTGAGTCCATATAGGGATTTACGAAGACAACATACTCTATTCCCCCTTGTCTGCGTAAACTCGGTGGAAGATTCATGTAAATTTCCTCCTCTAAATCTCCATGAAGAAAGGCATTGAGGACATTCATTTGATGGAGAGGCCAATCACGAACAACGACAATGGAAAAGGAGGAGTGAACAATGACTTCCTTTGCTACTGGGAAAACGTTTCCGTATAATCAAATCCTTCACGTTGTGTAAATCCCTTGGCTACTAGTCTGGCCTTATAATGCTCAATAGACCTTCTGCCTTGTACTTGATCTTATATACCCATTTGCAATTGATAGGTTTCCGATGAGAGGGTAGAGGAACTATATCCCAATTTTTTTTTTTCTGTTAGAGCTTGTAACTCATCCGCTATTGCTATGGTTGGTGCTGCCCATCATGAGGTATCTTGAAATCACCTCATTGTTGAGGAATGCTTCTGTCACAACATAGAGCAGAAGTGGGGGACATATGTTGATAGACAAGAAGACGATTCCTCATACAATGAGGCTATTCAAGATCCTCATTGGCAACAAGCAATAGCGGATGAGTTACAAGCTCTAACAGAAAAAAAAAATTGGGATATAGTTCCTCTACCCTCTCATCGGAAACCTATCAATTGCAAATGGGTATATAAGATCAAGTACAAGGCAGAAGGTCTATTGAGCATTATAAGGCCAGACTAGTAGCCAAGGGATTTACACAACGTGAAGGATTTGATTATACGGAAACGTTTTCCCAGTAGCAAAGGAAGTCATTGTTCACTCCTCCTTTTCCATTGTCGTTGTTCGTGATTGGCCTCTCCATCAAATGAATGTCCTCAATGCCTTTCTTCATGGAGATTTAGAGGAGGAAATTTACATGAATCTTCCACCGAGTTTACGCAGACAAGGGGGAATAGAGTATGTTGTCTTCGTAAATCCCTATATGGACTCAAATAGGCTTCTGGTCAATGATATGCTAAGTTCACCACTGCGCTCATAGCTGCAAAGTTTCAACAATCCAAACATGACTATGCCTTATTTTCATGGAATCAAGGTACATCATCAATTTACTTGCTTATATATGTTGATGATATCCTCATTATGGGGAATGATGAATCTGCCTTTAATAAGTAATACCTGCACTCTAACTTTCACATCAAAGATTTGGGAGCTCCCAAATATTTTCTCGGGATAGAAATTGCATGATCAAATAAAGGAATTTGCCTCAGTCAACGCAACTATGTCCCAGAGATTATATCAGAAGCGGGTTTATTGGGATCAAAGCCAACTGTTATTCCAATCGAACAAAATGCCAAGTTGACGATGGCTGAATATGATAAAGGATCATCACCTCTTAATAAGGATCCTTTGCTCAAGGACTATGCTGTTTATCAGAGACTTATTGGGAAACTTATATATATATATACACACACATATATATGTATATATATACATATATACATATAAAACCATGACTAGACCTGACATATGTTATGCGGTGCAAATTCTCATTCAGTTCATGCATGAACCAAAATAATCTCACATGAATGCTGCACTAAGAATTGTAAAATACTTGAAGGATGTCTAGGATTAGGAATACTATTTTCTCGAGGTAGCAACATGGAAATGACAGCATATTGCGATACATATTATGCTACTTCCCCTATGAGTAGGAAATCTATTACAGGACTCTGCATCAAATTAGGAGATTCATTACTCTCATGGAAAACAAAGAAACAACTGACTGTTTCTTTATCATCCGCTGAAGCAAAATATTGGGCGATGGCGAAGACTAGCTGTGAAATAGTTTGGATAAGAGGTTTACTCCAAGATCTCGGTGTGTGGGTTAGAGAATCAACCACCTTATTCTGTGACAACGATGCCATACTTAAACTTGCGGTGAATCCAATTTTTCATGAAAGAACGAAACATATAGAAGTTGATTGTCATTTCATTAGAGACAAGAACCAGGATGGAGTGATTAAGATTAGAGGAATAAGAACAACAGAGCAGCCCGCATACATTTTCACCAAGCCTTTTTGTGAGAGGCAACATAAGTATCTACTACACAAGCTGGGTGTCTTTGATGTGTGTAGACCACAAACTTGAGGCGTAGTGTTGAAGATATTATTGCCTCTGATTCATTCTAATTAGTCCTAATTGGCTGATTGATGGGTAATCATAATATTGTGTATTAAGAAATCTTTTTTCCTTTATTCTATATATTTCTTCCCTTACTTAGTTAGACCTCATGTATTATAAATAGAGCTGTAACCGGTCAATTTATGTACAGAATAGTAATACACAATTTCCAACTCTCGGCTACTACTTCTTTTCGTTCTCCTTTTGATATTCCAATTACATTTCTTCATTTAGTTTTTTTGACAAAAATGATTTAATTGTTATGCTCTTCTAAAAATCTTAGGCTCCATTTGAATTTAGTTTGCTACTTCGATCTCCAAAAAAAAAAAATATTTAAAAGATAAATTTTCCATCACAACCATTTAAACTACTTTTCACCAAATCATATCCTTAAGCCCTAACGCATTTCTTTCTCCTCCACCATCTCTCTCCTCCCGCCAATGGTCAGCCGGCCGACCGCCACCTCCCTTGCCAGTTGTCCCCAATTGTCACCGCCCCTCAGACTGGAGACCGGCGATGGTTGTTGCCTCGAATCTGGTTCAGATCGAGGTCTAGCAACCTTGACCCGGAGCAAATTAGGGCTTGATCTCCCATGAGGCCGACAACCTCGATAGGAGACTTATTAAGCTATGTGGGGGAACTCGTAGGGCGTGCGCGAGCCCCCCGAGCTTGAGCTCGTTGCTCTTGGTCTAGCTCGTAGCTCATGCAAGCTCAACCACCCACGACTGCGAGCCGCGAGAAGGAGGGTGAAGGAAGAGAGAGATGGGAAATAGACGGGCATACGATTGCTATCATCTCTACCATTTAATCATTTATGGTGAATATGGTGGTTCTTCTTCACTTCCTTTCATTTTGATTTGTTAAAATATAGTGGCCATTATTCCTTTTATCTAGCCAAACATCATGGTACCAACGTATTTTGGTAATCTCTAGTCATGAGACTAGAAAATTCATCGCATTCCCATAATGTCATAAGTTGAGAAATGTCATCCATCCATACTCATTACCGTATCAACATTGGGTTCTTACCACCGAACCGGTAACTTCTGGTTGGTTTTCGATTCTACCCAAAAATCTAAGATGTTATGAAATTAGAGTGCATCAAATATGCTTTTTTTTTGCCCTCTCTGTAACTGGCTATGGTTGTTTGACCAAAAAAAAAAACTGGCTATGGTTGAGGTACCTTCCATTTCTAGTAGGTTTCTTCTCCTACTTTTTTTTTTTTGGTATGAAAAGTTACCATTATAAGAAATTCTAAAAATTGTCATGAAAATTCAAATGGATTTTAAAACTTTCAAATAATGCAATAAGTTCTTAAAAACCTGTCCAAAAAGTGTATGAAAAGTACTTCTATTAGTTTGGTCCAATTTGAGCACTGAGAAAATTTAACGTGACATTTAACAATGGATAATTTGGGATTTTTTTTTGTCGCGCAAAATATTCAGCTTCTTCCGGGAAAAAAAGATACTTTTGACATTTAACATTCTTGTTCCTCTGTTTGGCTTCTCTTTAGCCAGATTCCTAGGGCAGCCTGAAGCATACTTCTCTTCACACTCACTCCATCAGTCTTCTTTTTCCTAGCCAATTATCATGGTACGGATGAGTTTGCTATTGGGTAATCTCCGGTCATGAGATGACGATCATAGAACGCACAGCACACTTCGATTTTCGATCCCTGAACTGAAGACGGGAATTTTTCTTCTCTCCCTACTTTTGTTCTTTGCTCTGCCTACCTGCAAAAGTGCAAAGTCTTCCGGGAGAAACTTACGATGGTTTGGTATCGAGAGAGAATTCGCTATGTGTTGATTTCTTGGTGATCATGCCGTAGAAGTGGATCGTATTGCCCAAACCATGTAAGCCTCAGAAGTCTGAATTCTGGTTCCTCCATCAATTTTTCCCATAGGAGGCAGGGGAGGCAGAGTACATTTTACCTTGCCCCATGAAGTGGGTCACAGTGATCAGCTTGGCATGTGAAATTGGTGGTTTGATGAGTTCCCATTTGGCTTTGCTGATTTCCTTCTGTTGAAAGAAGCAAAGCAAGTAATTTCTACTCCTTTAATCTGATACATTGCTGATTGTCGTCGGTGAAGCAGAAAGCGTATGGAAGGATTATGGAAGGAGTATCTGTTCGACTTCAAGAACCCGCTAGTTCTGCGGGAGAATGGGATCGGGGATGAGCTCGTGTCCGTCCATCCAATCGCATCAACAGAGTCCCAAAGTCGATGCGTGAAGGGTATGACAAGGCATTCAGCCCTCGATTTGTTTCGCTCGGCCATTTCACCATCGCATCAAGGATCTGCAAGCATCGGGGCACAAGGAAAGTTACTTTGGCAACTTCGTGCGAGTGAGCAAGCTAAGCGCACAGTGTCTGTTCGAGTTCATCAAGGGCAGGGAAGAGCCATCCGCAAGTGCTATGCAGAGACAATTGAGCTAGAAAGCAACGACCTTGCGAGATGTATTCTGCTGGACGCTGTTTTCGTCATCGAGATCTTATCGAAGAATAGAGTTCACAGCTTAGTAGGCGAGAACGATCAGATATTCAAAAAGCCGTGGCTGATTCATGACATCAAGTACAACATATTGAAGATGGACAACCAGATCCCTTATGCCATCATTAAGGATCTCTTAGCATTGCATCAATCAACCAGAAACTCTGACGATGAAAGGCTCTCTTGGTGTTCTCACACATGAATTCTTCAAGTTGCAGTTAGGAGACATGACACAGAGAGCAGATGACTTTGCCGAGGTCTCCTCCATGAATTCAAGCCACTTCGTGTCTGCGCTCAGAAACTATCCAGTGAGACCGTCCTAAGAAAGATATCAAGAGTCTAGCCGCTCCAGCGTGATGGAGCTGAGCCAAGCTGGCGTCAAGTTCCACGTCGGCTCAGGGAAGAGTTTATTCGACATACAAATCTCCAGTGGAACGCTTGAAATCCCAAAACTGAACATATACTTCGGAGTAGATGTACTATTCAGAAATCTCATGGGCTTCGAGAGATGCAACTGCCACGAGAACTATATCAATGACTACATCTTCATTGGGAGAACATACTCATGCAAAAACTCACTTGTTACAGTATCGACGGAATATTGTATGTAATGACGACAGAGAAAGAACTTTTATACATCAATTCTAAGTAGCCACCTTCATCAAGAAGTCAGAGTTCGTTGTCCTCATTCTCTTCTACAACAGTTGAAACTTCTCTCTCCTTTACTTTCGAGTGTCCAAACTTCCTCATAAACCAACGAGCCATTCAAAGGAAGTTACCTAAGAAGACGAGCCCCATCAAGCATAACAACAGAAACACAGAAACTCTAGCTACAGTGTTTAGAATCCCTCTGTTATCTTCCGGTGTCACATGTACCACATACCTTTAAATCCGAAAAATTCCTCCTATTAAATGAAAATAGAGCTTGAATCCATACCGAACATTGCGAAACGATAAAAAGTCCGGCTTGTTGAAACATCCAAGACGTGTACCTGCAAATTTTCCTCTCTCTCTCTTCGGTTTCCGCTCCTCTGTTGAAAGCCTCTCTTTCCTCTTTCCATTTCTCTCGTTCGTCCCTTTCTTCTTTCTTTTTCTCCAATTTTGTTCTTAGGCTGTTGGAGCGTAAGTCGAAATTAGATGGGCTTTAGGCGGGGTTTAGGTGGGCCCAATTATTACAAAATCGGCGGATTCCTCTCGCCCGAGTTTTAAGCTCTTCCATGTTCACAAGGCCAGACACGGAGGTTGCTTTGCAAGCGCAGAGAAAGCCAAGCTTTACTGGTGAATTTCTCCGATGTTTTGGCAGTGCACATCCGCAGTAACACACCAACCGAGCTTTCTTGCAGAGCGAGCCACAAGAATTTTGGGTTACAGACATTGGCAATGATAGTTTCAGTAGCTAAAGAGCAGCATTTGGCTTAAGTGGACTAAATGTGATTTGCTCGTTCCTCGAGGGAATAGACGGTCGAGAGCGGCAAGCCTTTCCCTTTGGAACAGTGGCAGAACGGATTTGAACATTCGTACACTTGAAGGATGAGCTTGTTCAATGCATTCGCAAGTATTTATGTAAGTTCGGGATAGACACAGATGAAACGGCACTTCGCATGTTTTGCGGACAAACAGTTCTGCATCGAACCATAAGAAAAGAGAATCCTAGCACTTCCTGGATGCCAGCTCCCTCACCGTCTTGGCAAGATATTCTTCGTTCTGAATGTTTTGAACCCATCGCGCATTGATGTTCACCCGCTCAATGCTCTGCTTCAGTGTTCTTGCAATAGAAGGCTTCGAGCGGGTAGCGAAAAAGTCCTCCACTTCCTTGGCTTTCTCAAATGATGAAAACTAGACAAATAATGAAGAAGCAGGGGAACTCAAGTAATTATCCACGTTTATCCCGTATGAACAAACAGAAGAGAAACATGCCACTTCAAAAAAAATTCAGTCATTGAAAACACACGGCTTTTCACGAGAAAGTTGCTTAAGAAAAGTTTGAACCCACACAAACACACATGGGCACTCGAGTGATGGGATAACATACCGGTGAGACAATTGCACTAACAAACCGTGTCACGAGAAACCCAGAACCGTATGTTTTCCAAATGTGTTCCCAATTTTCCTGAAATCAATGATTGACATATTAGAGAAGAATGCCAGATTAGAGACGGCAGAAAGCATCAAATGTCAATTGTACAAGCAAAAGCTCTGCCAAAACCCAAGCAGCAACAAAAAGAATAACAGGAGTCACATATGCTTTCAATTCTTCGTTTCAATTGTGGATTTTGCAATAGCCAAAAACGATCTAGTTTATATTAGCTCAAACCGAATGAGAGCATCAATGATTCATTTAAGTAAATAAGAGGTCGATATGTTCCACTGGCACTAATAGAATTACCTTCAGCCAAGTCCAAGCGGTTTCACGTCCTTCGCTGCAAACAGCAAGCCCAAAGACAGCATCTTGACTGCGAACCTAATCAACACCAAAGGCGTGAATATTCAGTTTCTTTCTTTTAGATCAACAAAAAGTGAACTGATTAACGGAAGGTCCAAGAAAATAACATGAGGAAGGCATATTCAACTAGCACACAAGCTAGAGTACCTCAGGAGACAATATGAAGTTGAGCACTTCAAGGGTGATATTAGGATCTGGACAAGAGGCCAATGAACCTACAAAGCAAAAAAGTACACAGATTTTAGCAAGATCAAGTATCACACAGTTGCAATGATCGCTCAAGTGACATTAAATACCTAAAATGCGGGTTTTTTCCTGGCTCAAGTCGGTCTCTCTGTAGACTCTCAGCAAAGATTCAAAACCTGATCGGTTTGATGCATTCACAGTTTGCATCACAGCCACATAGGCTGCCTATAAAAGAAAGTAAAAGAACGCATTTAGAGGCCGCAGGACATGAAGAAATATGAAGTAACAGAAAAGGCATCAGATTGCACAACCCTTCGGATGTCAGGAGGAAGAAGAGGTGTGCTCCTGTCATCTAAGAATGCATGAAAGCGCCTGCTTCCTTCCTTCAGTGTGGGTTCATCTCCAAACTCTGCCAGGGCAGCTAAAATTTGTCCTCTCAACATAGCTTCTAAATGACTCTCACCCTGTTTGGGCTCCCAACCAAGCTTCCTGCCAGGAAAATGCAGCAAAGAAAGACAATGATAGAGCCTCACTTTCCCATCATAACTTGACATAAAAGTTTTCAGAAAATAATTTCTTCAGGACATTAGACAGTCTGAAATCTAAAACTTCACTAACAGTCTATCAAAGGCTAAAAGCGTTTCTTGATACTTTGATTTCACTTAAGCAGCTTTCTCACTATACATCCAAATACAACTAGACAAATTAACCTCGAAACAAATCATCAAGATGGTTTTCCGGTTAACTCATCGAGAAATAAAGGTGGAAAAGAAAATTATTATGAGCAAGTTCAAGCATAAATTCAGCAGTCTTCCATAAATCTTAGTTAAGCAAACCCGCCATAAACATAAAACACATCCAGGTACAAAATTGGCAAAGTCTTCTAATTTCTTGAAATGAATTTAATTTACCCAGCCAAAGAACATTCTTCGTTTTGGTTCACTTGTTATCATGTGTAAGAGCCGTAAAATGTAAATTTGAAATTCTACCAACAAGGCTATGCGAGATTCATAAAGTAACTGAACTTACTCCGCAGAGTACTGCAAAAGACCGACGAAAAACTGTTTAACATAATCCATTAATTCAGGAATAGCATCCGCAGCAATCCTTGCAACTTTGTTACTTATCTGGCAAAGAAGGAAGTAAAATCAGTAGCAAATGCATTATCTCAACAAGAATCCATAGAGAAAATCTCTCCCCAGTCCAATTTCAGACACAAGCTATTTACATATGAAGTGAGCAGAGAGTTATAGCTGAACATACACTTATCAAATTCGATAGCACAGTATAGTCAAGTTCTTCTCTGTAAGCAGCCATTAAAGTGAGCAAAGAAGTCAAGGACTGCTGGCGAGCCATACAAAGGGCAAAGGAATCATCCAGTACACCTGTTACAAGCATCCCATAAGTTGGTTATGTGATGTTCAAATATTCGAAGAAAAATGGGGGTGGGTGGAAGGTGTTCAAATATTGAAAGAAGTAACAGAGTTACCAAATCTGTCTGCCGCAGATAGCTTTTCGTTCTCTATGGCATATCTTAACTTGGCTTGAAGGTCTTCGTCATACTTCACCCTATAGAAACCTGCCCGTTCCACATTAACTTTTATCCAAGCTCCGGTTTCCTTTAAATCGATAGATGTGGATTTTGTTTCCAACAGAAAACTTTGGCGAGCATCATATGAGCCACAACAAAATGTTACCGGAACAATCCACTGTCCATCCCCATGGCAACCGCTTAACAAAAATTGTGACTGCCATAATTATCAAAGTCAAGTCACTTTGGAGCTGGTTCGCTATATGGAGATAGATAATGTACAAGTCAACACAACTTCGACTTCAAAAACTTATAACATTGTAGAACCTGTTCGAACTCTAACTTGTCATCTTTGATTTTGATGGAAACCACAGGGTATCCTTTCTGCTTGGTCCACGAATTCATTAACTTGTTCACAGGTTCACCTGATCCCTCCTCGAGGGCAGCCCAGAGGTCCTCTGTCTTTGCATTTGAGTAAGCATGCCTCTTTATGTATGAAGCTAGTGATTTCTATTTCCACAAACAGAACAGACGGATGTCCATGTTAAATCTCGAGGAAAATCCAATGCAAGTAATGTCGGAAATGAAAGTGTACTACACACAACAAAACATGGTGGAAGAACAGTCACATCAACAATGATTCAGATAGATCATTATTCAGTTAGCAAGTTCATGTCTCCAACCCATAATTCAACAAACTAACCAGAAGATATGAAAGATTGAGTTGTAGAACATTTCTTCTTTCACTTATCCAGTTTAATCTCATCAACTTAATTCTGCTAGATTCAAAATAAATCAAACAGAATCATTACAAGCAGAGTTTAATATTAGAGCATCTGATAATTGACTCAGCACAGTAGTTTTATCAAGCCATATTGCATGTGCTGATTGCCGGGCAGTAATATCCAGGTGCTAAAAGTATATCATTACCATAAGTGGTAAATTGCACGCTCGACCTCTCTAACACCTAAGTAGAATGTGCATCATACAAAGTATCTTCTTTATCATCAAAATTTCGAACATGAGCTTAAGTTGAGCCAACGTCTAAATGAAGGCATTGTTTGGGCATAATATCAAGCAAAAAGATGTCAATCCCAAGTGATTTGACTGCCTTTGAACTTTTTTTGTCTTATCAGGTCCTGAGCACAAAAAAGTGAATGAAAGTCCAGCTCAAGTTGAGAGTCCAATACTGGGTTACTGTACATTGTTTCTGCTCGAGTCAGTAACACTGCTAGTAAAGGTTTTTAGGTGTAGATGTCTACATCAGCATCATGACGGCAACTAACTTATTCTCTTGAGTATGTTATATAACAGCAGATATTACACTTTTACCCTGGAGAACTACTCAATAAAGAATTGCTTAACAGAAAGGCCTTCTGACTCGTTCATTCATTTTCCGATTCTATACATAAATTTCACATGAACCCTCTGGGCAGTTACTGACAGATCATCATAAGCTGAGAGCTAGAATAATTACCTGAAAACATTCAGCACCAAGATAGCTTTCAAGCATCCGGATTACAGATGCACCCTTTCTATAACTTATTGCATCGAAGATTTCATCGATCTCACCAGCATGGTTAATCTCCACCTGAGGAGGAAAAGTCTCTTCAATTCAAGTACTTCAATTCTTGCTGCGCAAGGAATTCTTTTAAAAAGGAAAAGAAGTTTCGCTTACCTCAATGGGGTGCGACTCAGCAAGCCCGTCCAGTCTCAGCCCTTCGGTAGATTCTTCAAGGAACTGAGTCCATATTTTCCACTCAGGAAACAGGCTATCAGCAGCCAAATAGCTCACCTAAGCCAAGCACATGTTTTACAAAACATGCATGACGGCAAAATGAAGAATAGAGCACACAAAGCGAGGTTACTTACCCAAGTAGCGAAGCCCTCGTTTAGCCACAGATGAGTCCACCACTCCATGGTAACAAGGTTACCAAACCACTGGTGAGCCAGTTCATGAGCTACAACTGTAGCGACCTTAAAGAACCCCAACAAAAGTATCAAACATTTACGCAAATCGGCGAACACGCATGTGAAACTTTCCAACTTTAACCAGCCAAGCTATACATTGAAAGATACTCAGCAAATTGTAATTTACATTACCCTCTGCTTGTTAGATGCTGCTGAGTGCTTCTCATCATAGAGTAGAGCTGTTTCACGATAAGTAACTAAACCATAATTTTCCATGGCACCAGCAGCAAAATCTGGGATAGCAATCATGTCCAGTTTCGGAAGAGAGTATGGCACAGCAAAGTATCTGAATTCAATTTACTATAGTCAACTAAAGATAAAGATCATAAAAGTAAGATTACTAACAAATGCAAAGCGGGCTGCAACTAACAGATAATTAAGATCTGATTAGAGACATACACTCGGTATAATTCAAGCGTCTTGACAGCAACATGTAGGGCAAATTTTCCTTGATTTTGCTTTCCGATTTGACAGTATACCCGCACCTTTACTCCTGCAAAGACAATGTAGCAGATATAAGATCAATTCGACAAAACAAATAGGAACAAAAAGGCCTTCCTTTTGCACAAGGCTTTCAACACTAATCACTAGATAAACAGCATTTCTTCAGAGAGCAGAGCAATAGTCAGTGACTTTACCATCAGATGTATGATCTTCCACATAGTCAAATAACCCAACAACAACCGCGACCAAGTACGTCGACATAATGGGCGATTCCTGATAAAAAACTGTCTTAACATGTCCTTCCACCTTTTCATCAACAATTGGCATGTTGGAGAGAGCTACTAGATCAGACGGCACATCTAAAGTAATTTTGAATGTTGCCTGTCACACCATGCAATAAAGTCAAATGAACTAATCATGTAACTTCAATAAATGCCCACCTAAAAAATATATTTCAAGAATTTCAAAACAGTATGTAAAATCAGATCAGTAAAGAGATTGGTGACCTCATATAGACCAAACTAGCGGAACTATTAAGGGCATGTCAATTATCTGAAGAAACAAATGACACCTCCCTCAGAGGTTTGTATTACCATGATAAGCATGGGAAGATCCGTAGGACAGTTGCACATAAACCACTCATGAAAAGGAAAGATAAGAACCTTGCATGCAGGCTCATCCCAACAAGGAAAGCATCGCCGAGCATCAGCTGGTTCAAACTGAGTAACGGCCATATTTTTCTTCTCACCATTGTGCTCATAAGTACTGCATAGAGTAAATTAGAACTCAAGCAAGTGAATTTGGCCATCCACGACAACTAAGTAATACCTACTATTTAAATGAGAAATTAAGTGACAACTGTAACAGTGCTAACATCTCATAATCCAATAATTCATTCAAAAAACTAAGTCCTCTAGATCAATGTATAGCAGATAGGCATGGATTCACAAGTAGTAATACAAGATGCACAGTGATGTCCTAAATGATGCAGGGTAGACAACCAATGAAATCATATAGAAAAGGAGCAGATGGAAGCAAGTGGTTGCATGAAGTTTAGTCTTCATTTGGTTAAATGGCATCCCAATTGCTTTACAATCCCTGTTCCAAAATCAGATAATACTGAAGATCATCGTGTTCTCTGTTTCCTTGAAAATAATTACCTTCTGTAAAACCCTTTCATCTTGTCATTAAGAGTTCCGTCAAAACCAATAGCCAAAACTCCACTCCCAGTAGGAAGTGTCTCGGGGAACTCCAAAACCAATATCTCATCTTCCTCAACCAAGTCAACTTTACAAGGCTCAAACACCTGCTCAGCATTTCAATACGGTCAAGGCACTTTACACCACCAAATCCTCCACATAACAATTGACACAAAATAAGAGCTAAAATCTCAAATCTCGACAACAATAACCTTCACTATGAACCAGCCCATAATCTCAATACTCTTGAAATTAAAATGCATTCATCACCAGAAAATAAAGTCAACAATGCCATTTAAATGCTGAATAAACAGAAGATGATAGGGAACCGATCGATCGGATTCGAACTGCATTTAACCAACCAAAAAGCAGAACGAGAATTTTGAAAAAGTAACATCACAAGTTACATACAAACAGAGGAAGGCCCGTCTTCCTCCTAAACTCTTAAACATGTTGCAAAGCTCCTATCTGAAAAAGTTCACAGTTTCAATGGAAAAAAATGAATGAAAATGTCCCCTATGAGGCCATGCCTTCTAAGAAGACTAATTCACGACCAAACCAAGTGACGGCTCCTGCCAAAATCAGCTACAGTTGCGAACTCTCTCCCAACTAAAGCCCAGATGGGGAATGCGAGATAAGAAATGTTACGCGATTCTCCGTCACGAAGGTCAGAAGATCGAAAAGCTTCACCTTGGAGGGCGCTTTGCTGGTGAACGAAACAGTCCCGTCCTGAATTGAAAGGTCGGCGGCGTTGAGGACGATGAGCTTGGTCTCGCCGACGACGTCGAGATCAATGGCGACGGAGCCGGCGAATTTGCAGGCGGCGAGGTCGGGCTTGAGCCGTATGTCGTATCGCTTGGGCGATGCGAACTTGGGGAGGCGAGGTTGGCCCTTGAATTGCTCCATCTCTTCGTTGATCGGAGCTTTCTGCAACGACGACACAGCTCAGTCTCTGCTCTCTCTCTCGATCGATCTCGAAATGAGCGGGAAGAAGATGAGCGAGAGCCGAAATTTATAATGGAAGTTTTGCAATTTTTTTCCGATTTTTTTTTCCGATTCTGTCCTATCTTACTCTAACTACACTGTACGTGCTATCTGCCGGATGCAAATTACAAAATCTTATCCTTTTCGAACGTGTCCCCACCCCACTCCTCCGAAGGTGGAGATTTTGCATTGAAAGATGTCTTTTTGGCATTGAGTTGCATGTGAAAGTCACGTGAGTTCGTGTGCTTTCATATGTCACGCGCATTCTATTTTGACAAGTTTTGATTTTTAATCTTAGTACTCCACATTCATCCTTTATGATTTTATTCTTGAAATGGGATCCTAGGAAGCATGGAGCCTACGTGTTGTGTCGATCGAACGTGTGTCGGGCATCAATACGCGTTCGACACTCTCTAACACGTGATCGACATGTGGTCAACTCTTCGGACATGCTTACCAATGTGTATCCTGACATGCAAATGGTCAATTTTGAACATTTTTAATAAAATAGAGATCAAAATGTAAATCTATAAAAATATATATACTTAAGTTATATATTTAGCCACCCCAAATTAATATGCCTAGCCAACCCCAAAAAATATAATTGTGCATCTCTAACAGAAGAAAAAGAAAGAAAAACAAAACGCCGCTGATATTTTATATATACATGATAATTTATCATAACGTGTTTCAACGTGTCAAAATTATCTATCTTTTGAGAAATGATATGTCATATTGTGTCATGTCGCGTGTCAGAGTCGATACTACTTACATGGGATCACGATACGATCAGTACTTAAATTTTGATTTAACATGCAATATCGTATATGAATTTTTAATTTATTTAAGGTGGTCTTTAAATTTTAGCTCAATGTATCACGCCATCTATGATCTATCAATTTATTTAATGTGGTCTTTAAACTTTTGATGCATGATAAAAAAAAAATCTTCCCTTTAAGGACATCGTCATCCGTGAACATGTGAAGTGAAGCTACCGATGTATGTGGTCATGGTGCTCTCTCTTATGGCAGAGTCTTTCAACTCGGTCTTCCAACATGTCCTCTTAGAATTTGTCACACCCATTCCAACGCAATGAGAACCCTTTCTTCATTTATTCTTCCATTTCACCTCTTAGATCAGAAGTATCACGACATAGCCAAATCTTGTGCGCATCCAAAGTAATAGAATTGAATTAGTAAAAAAAAGAAAAAAATGTCATTTGATGAATTCAAAAATAGAGAATCTTATTTCTTATTATCTAATTAATATTAAGTAAATGAAATAGATCGAGTCTAGGTTAGTTTTTATACAATCACCTCATTTCCATCCATAATATTCAATCGTAGTCACGGAATTGGACATTCAATTTCTCCTAATTACCTTGTTCATCCACAAAACTCGCATGTACTTTCTCGTAAGAAATATTGAATCGAAAATCCTGAATATGACTTATTTGGGGGCACATAAAGCGGTCAAAAATGTCGATTCTTGATATAGATCATTATGGAATGAGCAACCATAATCAGCAGCTGGTGCTTCCCTTTCTCCCCAGTAAAGGTCAAAGCCTGTACAGTTTGCTTGGAAGTCAAACGTCTTATTGTGAGTCTCACCTCATTTTGGTCAACAACATATAGAGCTCTGTTCAAAAGTTCACGGGCTTCCTATCTGAAAGCCCAGTGTTTTGATATGGGCCGAAGAAAGCCCATCATCAAGTACGGTAGGCCCACGATGGGCCCATTTCTTATTTCTTTGCCCTCCGAGTTCTCTCTGTCACGCTTGGGAGAGAGCTTCAGAATTGAGAAACGACTTTGAAGTTTCTTGGGAAGACGAATGGGGATCATCGGAGAGGAGAAACCCAAATCTTCTTCTTCTTCTCCATCGTCGACGTCTCCTTGTGCCGATTTGAGAGCTGCATACCACCATTGCTTCAACAAGTAAACTTCATGAGCAGCCCAGTGAGCTGAAAATCATGATTTTTTTCCTTCTTTTCTCATCGTTGAAACCCCTATAAACCCAAAGACCCAAAATGGTTCTTTCGATGGTTTTCAGGTGGTATTCGGAGAAGTTCGTGAAGGGTCAGTGGCAGAAGGAGGAGTGCGTCGCTGAGTGGCAGAAGTACAGAGCTTGCCTCTCCGTAATTTTCGTCATTCTTGTCATTGCCAATGCCATCTTTCTCTTTTTTCCTGGACAAAAAGATTATTACTTTGAACGTAGTTCGCTAGTGAATTTGATTTTTTTTTTCTGTTTAAATTTCGGGTGCTGTAAAGGAACATTTGGAGGACAAGCACCTGAGCCGGTTCTTAGAAGCCGAATGCCTTGACAGCACCACAGCAGCCGATTCGGCGAGCGCGGCGGACGATGCAGGGGCTAATCCATCAGATTGACGCTGTACTAATTGATAAGATATCGAACGTGGGTGGTGAATTTTTTAAGGTGGTTACTTGTCATTTTATTCAGGAATTGATTTTACTGGTGATATTTGATTGCCTTGGATATGCTGCAAGTCATTCTAAATTTTTTCAAAGCAACATCTAGTTAGCGTAGAGAAAGAAGAGGCTGGTTCATGGAATTAGAGTCGGGACGGCATTATTAAACAAAGTGTGACTACTGAACTAAGCATAATAATGAAAGAACTCAATGGAGAGGTCTTGTAAGGAGGTCCATCTTGGTTGGTGCTCAGTGTGCTAGGAATTCTAGCGACGTGTTTAGAGGTTTGTGAAGCTTCTTTCTTCGTCAAGCATAATTTATTCAAGGACATTATGTTTAATGTGAGTCTCTTTTTCTATTTCTGTTTTGTCGGTACAACCAATTAAGGATCTACGATAAGCTGAAAAAGCAGAAAATGAGCACAATGTTCTGTTATGATGGGTTAATCCTTTTGCAAGGTCGAGTAATGTGAAGTAAGAAGGGAGTTGCCGTGTTTAGTTCCTGGTGAATCCTAGGCCTGAACTTAAATTGAGTGCATCAAGCATGTAGTGTCTTGTGGGGGTTTCTCCTGACTGAGGCTCTCAATTTTCTGGCTTCTCATTCCTTCTGTCCCTCCGAAATCAATCTCTTAAGGGTTTTATGGTAAGAAGTTGCATTATGCGTGCGCCTTATTAGCTTTTGAGGGGAGGAATTGTCATCAGGAGGACATTCTCTCAGTGACCACTTAATTTCTTTGCCGGTAACCTACAAATTTTATGGTGGATTTATGAAACCTTGGAGCACAGCGGCCATGCTGGTTGTGTAGTTAGCATATGGAAGGAAATGTCTATCTCAAAACAACTAATGGACGTATTGCTTTCTACTAAATTAGGTGAACCAACAAGGCTAGGAGACTTGATGCCCAAAGGGTCGTCTTGCCATCTGAAGATTCCATTAGGTGGTTGGGACTCGGAAGTGGTTTATTTTTCATAGTGGGTACAGGGATTTCTTTTGCTCTGAATATTATATGAGCTTGTTGTGTTTTACATTTGGTCCTAACCTGGTCATCTTGCTTACAGCTGAAAATCATGGGATGCTCTCTTACCTGTTTCGTTTGGTTACATCAGGCACAGTGATGTATCTGAGTTTCTCTCCTGTTCTTGTTCATTTTCTATTGACGAAACAATACATTTCCATGTTCTATCACAGTGTTCTAGCAATTGTTCAACACATTTGGAGGATATACTCAGATCCTTGGGTGACCGCTTAGTCTATGAAGTTTGCTACTGCTCCTCCCTGTGTTCCTTTTCTTCCACTTTGAGCCATCTTTTACTTGGTGGACTGAATGTGAAAGTGTTTGATGTCATGATGGCCTTGAAATGAGAAATTATTCTTCGATGTCAAAATTGCCTCTCTCTGTTTTGGCGTCTCTCCCAGTCCCCTGAATTTAAGCAACTTTATGTGAATAAGCAACTGTCGTATAAGATTTTCATGAAATCGTATCGGCTGCTGCTCGCATAAGATTTTGGGACGATAAAAGTACATTTGAATAAGCAATTGTCGTCCGACAAAAAAAAATTACAAAAAAATAAGCAACTGTCCGGGACCATTTGGCCATCTTCTTCTGCACGATATAATCACAGATCGTGTTGCCCGCCCCTCATCCCCTAGTATGTTGTTTCTTCAACGGTGACTACGGCAGAACTGCACGTGTACGGGTCATCTTCACACGCTAGCATTTTAATTGCCGATTTTGTTCCGACAGCAATGAGTTGTTGCATCCTTCTCCGGCCAGCGGACGACTCTCTAGTTTCTCTGCTTTGTGGACCAGGTCCCGGTAGGACCCTGGAACCCTCTCTCTGTTCGAGCTCATCAATAGAGAAGGTAGAACGTCTGTACTAAAAATTAGGCCGATTAGAGTGGAGTTATATCTATTTTTTGTTATCAGTTCCATCAGTATCGGGGTGTCGGGCATTTTGGCACGGTAGGCGTTTACGCAGTCATTGTATAGAAAGAAGAATCGACTCATTTGCCAGCAAGAAGGATCACGACGTGCCATTTGAACTCCGTTCTGTTCATGTCAAGATCGCGTATTGAAGGCAAATATCAAATAAAAGAAAATACAAACGCTTCCAGCGCACGGATACATCGACCGATTCATTCATATTAGCACGAGCCAAACATCAAACACATAGCCTACTAAACATAGCACCTGAACCAGAGTCTGAAATTACCAGCTTCGCTCGCCAGTTTCTCGTTTCGATGTCTACGAAACTGAAAAAAGGACAAAAAAAGAAAAAAGAGGAAAAAAAGGGAGGAAGAGAAGAGGGGGGGGGGGGGGGGGGGGAGGAGAGAGCGATTGAGCAAACTAGGCCATTATTATTCTTTGTTCTCCATAAGACTCGCTCACCGGAGCCACTGTAGCTATAGCTCCACAAGCCCCACTTCAGGCGATCTTGACCTCGATCGTCTTCGGCTTCTTCGGCTCAGGCGGGGGCAGCTTCTCCACCGTGACCGTCAGCACCCCGTCGCGGCACACAGCTGAGACTGCCTCCGTGTTCGCGTTCTCCGGCAGCACGAACTTCCTCATGAACTTGCCGACGCGCCGCTCCATCCGCAGGTACTTGGCGCCCTCCTTCTCCTCCTCGCGCTTCCTCTCGCCGCTGATCACCAGAACGTTCTCCTCCTCGACCTGGACCTTGATGTCGCCGGACTTGAGCCCGGGCATGTCGATGACGAAGGCGTAGGAGCCCGGGTACTCCTTGACGTCCGCAGGGGTGGAAGCCATGGCCCGGGCGTCGCGGACGTAGGTGCGGGTGGGGGCGTTGAAGGACTTCTCGCCCTCGTCGGAGACGTCCATCAGTTGGTGCAGGGTGGTGAAGAGCGGGGAATCTAAGCCGGACAGCCTGAAATCCATCGTCGTCGTCCTGCTGCTGCTACTCGATCGGTGAAATTGGGGAAGAAAGTTTTTGAGTTTCGAGGTGGCTTGATCGGAGCTTGGAGATCGAACTTGGAGGAAGAGGAGATGGGAGATTTATAGGTTGGTGTTCTGGGAAATTTCCAGAAGATTGAGGAAATGAGGCGGAGGTTCGAGACGTTTCGAGGTCACTGGGATGCTTCTGGAAGCCTAGAAGCCAGAACATTCTCCTTTTTTGACCGTTAGAAGCTAGAAAGTTCCCCGTTGGATAACTAGTAACCATATCTGTCTGATCTTGAAAATGTTTCTCATATGTAGCGTATATATGATTGATCGATACTATCTTGATGATCTGTGCTCGTGACTTAATTTATCAAATTAGCGGCGCAAATTGAGTTGTCAAAATGATTTACTTATTAGGTATGCTCAATATCGAAATTTAACTTGATTCATTCTAAAAATCTTAGATTCATTTGACCCTAGTTTGATACTTCGATTGCCAAGGAAAAAAATTATTTAAAAGATAAATTTGCCATCACGACCGTAAACTACTTTAATCGGTCAAACCATGCAGAGAATAGCTCCTGCACAATTTCTCAACTCTCGGCTGCTACTTCTTTTCGTTCGCCCTTCCCCTACCAGTCGTCCCCAATTGTCACCACCCTTAGACTTCTGATGGGCAACAAATTTTCGAATCTTAGGCTCAATTTGGATTTAATTAGGGCTTGATCTCTCACACAAATTCGATTTAAAAGATTAAGATATTGATCACTCGCAGAAGCGTACATGAGCTTAAAATTTTAACGTTTTGCCAATTGATTTTTTCTGGCCAATTCTGATAGGAGCACCTTGATTCACAATTCTCTTCACGCTCAATCCATCAGTCTTCTTTTTTAGCATTTTTCATGGTTTTGATGAGTTTGTTATTGGGTAATCTCCGGTCATGAGATGGATCGTAGAACGCACAGCACACTTCGATTTTTGATCCCTGAACTGAAGTCTGGGAAGGGCCTTCGTGCCCTCGTTGACCAAAGAAGAGTGAATCGAAGTTGTGCCCATGTCCAAACGAGGGCCGAAACCGTCGTCTTTGGCAGGCTAGGGCTGCAACAAGTGGCTCACAGCCCTTGCCTATGGTTGACGAGGGCATTGCAGCCCTCCCCTAGACCAAGTGAGGACGTTGTGGCATTCACCGCTGAATTCAATGGTCATAATTGTAAAAAGAAAGAAGGGATATGTGCATTGGAATTTTTAAAAATTGTCACGAAAGTGCAATTGACTCCTAAAACTTATAAAAGGTGTAATCACGTTCTAAAATTTGTCAAATTGGTGCAATTGAGTTATTCCGTTAACTTCGTCTATTTAGACTAACAAAAAATGCTAATGTGGTTTTATTAATAGTTTCTCTCACCTGGTGATGACGTGGTTAAAACATGAAACATAAGGCTAAAACGATATTATTTTTACCTAAATTATATTTTTAACCAAAATATTAATTAACTAAAATTAAAACATTAAAAGAGGATTGCAAGCATAACCGTCCACTTCTCAATGAGAGTGCGACAGGTGCTATGCAAGCCACAGTTCCTTTTTGAAGAACAACCTCAATTCCTTTTTTATTTTGCTTCTATGTGTCAGCCACAAAAGGATCTGTGGTTTGCACAGCACTGTCGCACTGCCATTGAGTAGTGGACGGTTATGCTGGCCGCTTCCTTTAAAATAAGTGATAATTTAGTAAACTTTTCTTTTGTCACACACAATATTCAGCTTCTTCAAGAAAATCTTTGTTGTGATATCAAAAAGGCAATTATTCAGACGTCCTCTTAATAGATCGAGATATTAAAAAACTTCAAAAAATCAAATGAAGCCAGGTAAATGCCCACGTGGCATAAAGTTCTCTTAGTAGGTAAATAAGATTGAAAGGGTCCTTTTTAAATTAAAGTTTGTAAAGAATGTGAATTTGGGGAAGAAAAACTCCCTGTCATTGCATCATGAGCCAAAAAAAAAAAGGTTTAGGCTGGATTTTTTAGCCAATCAAATTGAAAAGAGATATTTCATCGCATTTTCGAGGACCCCTTTTTTTTAATATTTGGTTTTTTATTGACCGCAATTTTGGAATTTTCAATGTATAGTTTTAATAAGATGGAAACATGGATATTTGTAAGATATTGTATACATTCTTGTGGCTACGTATCGAATTCAACCAAATCTATCATGTTAGACTTTTCCTAGCCTGAAGCATTCTTCTTGTCTTCACACTCAATCCATCAGTTTTCTTTTTCGGCAAGCAACGTATCATTTCCTAGACAAACATCATGCTACCAACGTATTTTGGGATTTTGGTAATCGCCGGTCATGAGACGAGAAAATTCATCGTATTTCCATATGCCACAAGTTGAGAAATCTCATCCATCCTTACTTATTATTGTACCAACATTGGGTTCTTATCACTGAGCAGGTAACTCCCGGTTGGTTTTTGATTCTACCCGAAAATCTAAGATGTTGTGAAATTAGAGTGCATCAAATATGCTTTTTTTCCCTCTTCGTAACTGGTTGTGGTTATTTGACCATAAAAAAACTGGCTATGGGTAAGCTCTTGCTACATCTTTTTTTGCTATTAAAATTTACATTTATGAGAAGTTCTAAAACTCGTCATGAAAACCCAAATAAATTTCAAAACTTTCAAATGATGCAATAAAGTCTCAAAACTTGTCCAAAAAGTGTGTGAAAAGCACTTCTATTAGTTTGGTCCAATTTGAGTGTGAGAAAATTTAACGTGACATTTAACAATGGATAATTGGCAATTTTTTTTTGTCGCACACAATGTTAAGCTTCTTCCAGAAAAAGAAGAAGAAGAAGCTTTTTTTGACATTTAGGGCCTGTTTGGTAACGTTTCTGTTCCTCTTTTTCTGTTCTCGGGAACAAAAAAGGATCAGAAATATGTTTGGTAATGCAAATAATTCTGTTTCTGATTTTGCTCCTAGGAACACTTTTGGATAAAAAATCAGAAACAAAAAAAAGTTGTTTCTCAAAAAAGAACAATTTTTTAGGATCACTTTTCAAAGATGGACTTCTCAGCCTCTTCCACGATACTTTTTTAGGATCACTTTTGGACAAAAAATCAAAAATTTTATGTAGTTACCAAACGCATTCTGATTCTCTAAAAGAACAGAATAAAAAAAATGTTTCTAATCAGAATAATTTTTTTGAAACAGAAACGTTACCAAACAGGCCCTTAACGTTTTTGTTCCTCTGTTGACTTCTCTTTATCCAGATTCCTTGGAGCAGCCTGAAGCATTCTTCTCTTCGCGCTCAATCCATCAGTCTTCTTTTTCCTAGCCAAGTGTCATGGCACGGAGAAGTTTGCTATTGGGTAATCTCCAGTCATGAGATGACGATCATAGAACGCACAGCACACTTCGATTTTTGATCCCTGAACTGAAGACGGGTATATTTCTTCTCTCCCTACTTTTGTTCTTTGCTCTGCCTACCTGCAAAAGTGCAGAGTATTGTGTGGGAGAAACTTAGGATACTTGGGTATCGAGAGAGAATTGGCGATGTTGCCGTAGATGTGGGTCGGATCGCCCGAACCATGTAAGCCTCAGAAGTCTGAATTCTGGTTCTTCCGTCAAATTTTCCCATAGGAGGCAGGGGAGGCGGAGTACATTTTACCTTTGCCCCATGAAGTGTCTCACTAATCAGCTTGGCATGTGAAATTGGACATTGGTGGTTTGATGAGTTCTCATTTAGCTTTGCTGATTTCCTTCTGTTAAAAGAAGCAAAGCAAATCAGCAAAGCAAGGCATTCCTATTCTTTTGATCGGATACATTTGCTGATTGTGTTGAGGAAGCAGAAAGCTTATGGAAGGATTACGGAAGGAGGATCTGTTCGACTTCAAGAACCCGCTAGTTCACCAGAGAATGCGATCGGGGATGAGTTCGTGCCCGTCCATCCAGTGTCGGATTGTAGCATCTACAGAGTCCCAAAGTCCATTCGCGAAGGGTATGACAAGGCATTCAGCCCTCGATTCGTTTCGCTTGGGCCTTTTCACCATCGCATCAAGGATCTGCAAGCATCGGGGCACAAGGAAAGTTACTTTGGCGACTTCATGCGAGCAAGCAAGCTAAGCGCACAGCGTCTGTTCGATTTCGTCAAGGGAAGGGAAGAAGCCATCCGCAAGTGCTATGCGGAGACAATTGAGCTAGAAAGCAACGACCTTGCGAGATGTATTCTGGTGGACGCTGTTTTCATCATCGAGATCTTATTGAAGAATAGGGATCGCAGCTTAGTAGGCGAGAACGATCGGATATTCAAAAGCCGTGGCTGATTCATGACATCAAGTTCGACATATTGAAGATGGAAAACCAGATCCCTTTCGCCATCATTGAGGACCTCTTAGCATTGCATCAATCAACCAGAAACTCTGACGATGAAAGGCTCTCTCTTGGTGTTCTCACACATGAATTCTTCAAGTTGCAGTTAGGAGGCATAACAGAGATAGCATATGACTTTGCCAAGGTCGCCTCGATGAATTCAAGTCACTTTGTGTCTGCGCTCAGAAACTATAACTTGCCATCAGGGACACCGTCGCGGCCTAAGAAAGATATCAAGAGTCTAGCCACTCCTAGCGTGATGGAGTTGAGCCAAGCTGGGGTCAAGTTCCACGTCGGCTCGGGGAAGAGTCTATTCGATGTACGATTCTCCAACGGAACGCTTGGAATCCCGAAACTGAACATATACTTTGGAGCAGATGTACTATTCAGAAATCTCATCGGCTTCGAGAGATGCAACTGCCACG